>JABXJD010000233.1:247500-497500 GCA_013375575.1 Percina caprodes | reverse complement strand
AATCAACACTTTTGTTGATGCTTTTTAACAATGTTTGTAACTTTTTCTTACGTTTTTGTCCCTTTTTTCAAAACTTTTGACGCTTTTTTTCAATATTTGTCCCTTTTATGACGTTTTCAACACTACGTAACACTAACGTATTAACTTTAGTTTCTCAGTTATATTTGGAATTTATGGTCAATAAACCTCATTTATAAGAAATTATACCTAATTTTTGAGTTAGAAAAGCAGAAATTAGGAAATATTTCGACTAAAATTAAAGGAATGTATGTTGATGGATAATCACAGACTGGAATATGTCAACTTTTACTCAATACTATTTCAAAAACACTTGAATTTGTGTTTCAAATGCTATAAAAATGGAATAAGATGCCCCAAAATGAATGAAAGTAGAGATTTGTACTTGCCAAAGAGCGTTGTGTGGAATCAATCATGTTATTTTGGGGAATTAAAAAGAACATTGATATAGGACAACATGAGGACGACATGAGGGTTAAATGAAAATATAGACTATTTTGGGAAAAGTCAGGTACCAGCAGGATTGTATTTTTTTATTCAGCAAAGTTATTATACATATAAATTTCAAAATGGTCAAAATGACCATCATGGCTGTTCTAGTGTTAAAGACTTCACCATTCATTGGCTACTTAATTTGAGTTATATTAAAAGCTAACTTTATATGACGCATTCAACTTTATTTTCTTTTTTGTGAAGGTTCGACGACTGTCTAACAACAAAAACTCATACAGTTCTTTACTCGATCTGCCTGTAGTTGGTGGTTTTGTGGCTGGAACACGACTGCCGTTACCAGTACGCTGACGACCTACTGCAACACGTCCGCTACGGCTTGATGGACGTCCCCACACTGCACCAGCTTGCCCGTAGCCACTCTCTGGTAAAGTCCAGCCCTACTGCTGCTGCCCTTGTGGAGGAGGCCCTGGACTACCACCACGCCACCTTCGCCCAGCCCCTCCGCCAATCGGCCCGCACCAGGCCTCGCTTCCAGTCGCTCACCCTCTACATAATTGGCGGGCGGAAGCGGGAGGTGAGCAGAGTCAGGGAGTTGCGCTATTTCAACCCGGCTGCACAGGAGCATGTACGCGTCGCGGGGGGATCGAACTGGAGCGAGCTGCCTCCCATGCCCACTGGGCGCAGCCACCATTGTGTGGCCGTAATGGGGAACTTCCTGTTTGTTGTGGGTGGGGAGGTGGAGCACGCCACTGGGAGGACATGCGCTGTAAGGACTGCTTGTCGATACGACTCCAGGGCAAACGGATGGACTGAGATCGCTCCCATGAAGGCCTGCAGAGAACACTTTGTCCTGGGTGTGCTGGGTCAGTACTTGTACGCAGTGGGGGGCAGGAACGAGCTGAGGCAGGTGCTGCCCTCTGTGGAGCGCTACTGTCCCAAGAGGAACAAATGGATGTTTGTCCAACCCTTCGACCGCTCACTGTCCTGCCACGCCGGCTGTGTGGCTGACAACCTGCTCTGGGTCTCAGGTATACCGCGATAAGGAAGACGGACTCAAGATACTCACACACTTTTAACATCATGCATTACATTTACCTGGATTCTACACATGCACATGCACGGACACTCTCTTGACATGTAGTCCAGATACACACTGCTTTCTACACATTTGTACCAAAGTATTTGGCGCTCTGATAAAAGCCAAAGGTGTTGTTCCTTTGTGTTACAGGTGGGGTGACAAACACGGCTCAGTACCAGAATCGACTGATGGTGTACGACCCAGAACAGGTAACTGTGACATGATGAGATCTTACACTTTTGTACAATGTATTAAACAATACAGTTCTAAAAGTTCTTATGAGACCATATCTGAGATTTTAAGTGATTCATCTGTAGTGCATGCTGTAGTGTTTCATATTTCTAAAGCTGCTTGAATCAATATTTTCATTTAACCCTTGTGTTGTCTTCCTGTTGACCATGCAACTTTTTTTCTGGGTCAAAATTTCAAATTAAAACCTAAAGACACTTTTACCGCTTTCCCCACTTGTTCCAATGTTTTGGTCGATTATTTTCTGTGCTTTTTGGGACTTTTTTGTTGTTTTTACCTACATTTTTGTCACTTTTCTTAACGTTCTTTTACAAAAAAAAGAATTCTTCAAATGCCATAAACTGATCATTTCCATTACGTTGTACGGAACCATTTGTTTGAAAGAAACCCAAATTTCTGATATAGACAGTTTTTGAAAATGGGTCAAATTTGACCCGAAGACAACAGGAGGGATAAAAGATGGATGAAATGACTATGTGTAATGTGTAAGGTGTTGCTCCTAGTGACGGACCCACAGATATTTGTCATCAAACTCTACAGTTCCATTGGGTTCTATGGAGCTATTTAGCGTCTTTCAGCTCATTGTTTTGGTTATACAGCCTGCAACTTTACTGTACCTGTCGGAAAAGACAAAGACAACTTTAGTAACTAGTTGATGAAGCATTGTAGAAGCTAAAAAAAGCTATTTTTATTAAGCTCAGGAGTTGGAAGAGACCAAAGCAGAGCTAAAAGATAGTGGATATTAGACATATTCGCCAGGTGGCCAGAAACGTGACTTCAAATGAATGTTAATGGTGTAACGTGTCTGCTGGATGTGTATAGATAACTGTCTGCTAACACATTTGCCATATCAGCTAGTAGTGTGTTTACAGGTTGTTATGATGCGACCAAGTAGCCAAAGAAATCAATTTGTTCCATACATAACTGGTCAAAACAAGCAATAGCCTAACATGTGATCTTAAAAACAACTTAACGGTCAGACCAACGTGCTTTGACTTGTGACCGTAAACAGGGTCTAAAATCAGGAGTAGGAAAACACCACTTAAATTGTTTCTTCATGCGTTCCACGGACGTTTCAAGCCTTGCAAACTGGCATCAGGGTCTACCACAAATGTCTTGGTCTGACGTTCTCAATACTACGTTAAGTTGCTATCATTTTGACCCTTTAAGAATGCTTTCCCGTATCCATGGACCGTGCAAGTATGTGAATTTGTGGCAGAAGCTCCCCCGCTACTTCAGTATAGTCAGTTGTCAAACTTGCTTCCTCCTGAGTACTTAATTTACTTAATACTGTAACTTGTGTTTCTTCATATTAAAATTCACTGCTTTTTCTGTCTGCTGTGTACATATACAGTACGTAGCTGTTCCCTATAAATATATGTACATATTGCATGTGGATGAACTGCCTGTCGTCTGTTCATCGCCATTGTTTCTCCACTGAAAAATGTTTTTGTTAAAGTATTTCTTTATCTGAATAAGGCTGTATGGATAGAAGGTATCCTATGGTGTTTCTATTGTATAGTGTGATTTTGGCCTACATAAAATAAAATTGGCTTTACAGTTAGTTTTAAAGTAAGATGCACATTGATGTTTGTTAGAGGAATACTATGGTTGGGAGGTGATAAAGTGCATACTTTTGAAAAATAAAAAAAATACTACACTTAAACAGCATTAATGTGACAATAATGGCCTTTTCCCAGAAAAAGTAATGCAGACATGTTTGCTGTGATGAATTACACAACAGACAGGTGTCAAGAGTCTGCAAATTGATTTCCCCACCATATGGAGATGAAAGGAAAGCAATGGCATCGTGGGAAAAAGATAGGAAAACTACATGAAAAAATTTGAAACTCTACAGCTTACTTTAGAATATAATCTACAGTAAAGTATTGTATTTGTGGGTTGTAGTAAATTATTCATGTTACAAAAACATTGGTACTGGCCCTTTAATGAAAATCCTTTCAATGTTAAAGGTTAAAACCTTTTTATCCGAAATACAAAGTGTGCGTACACACACACACACACACACACACACACACACACACACACGTCTCACTGTCTTTGTGGAGACCCGTCATTGACATAATTCATTCCCTAGCCCCTTACACTGATCTTAACCATCACAACCAAATACCTAACCTTAACCCTTACCTTCACCCTAACCATAACCTAATTGTCACCCTAATCCTAAAACCAAGTCTTAACCCTTAAAAAGCCCTTTAAAGTTGTGGGGTCCAGCATTTTGGCCCCACAAAGCTGTCCGGATCCCACAAGTTTACTGAACTCCCGGTTATTGGACCTCACGAATGTAGCTAAATGAGAGAAAACACACACACACACACACACACACACACACACACACACACACACACACACACACACACACACACACACACACACACACACACACACACACACACACACACACACACACACACACACACACACACACACAGTTGCAGTCTGAATGAGAATTAGTTTAATTAATTATTATTTTCTGTATTTGCAACGCTTCACACTAACTGTAGTGGAATGTAGTAAGCTTCAGTTCCCAGCTGTTATGTAAAGAGGGCTGGATCTGGGTGAGGCTGTATATCGGGTGGAGGTATGCACTGTGTATATGTGTAAGGTGCATATCCATATGGGTCTGTGTTTGTACGTGTAGGCGCAAAGTGAGGGAACGAAGAAGCGAGTAAAAGAGAGAGGGAGAGCGTCTCATTTGTATTCACCACGAATCTATATTCACCTGCCAGAGCAACAGCAACCCCCCACCCACTCTACCCTCAACAGATGGCCACCCGTCAGCTCCCAGCAGACACACACACACACACACACACACACACACACAAAGCCACACTTAGTGAAATGAGCAGGGATCTTTGGTGTAAAATGGAGTGGCTGAAACATATGATTAGAAATAGGGAGGGAAGTCATTAGTACAAACCAGAGCTCCAGTGTCTTGTTATTTATCTAGCACTAAGCATACATCAATTACCTATGCATGGATATGCTTAAATATTAATCTTCTTATTCATCCCTCTTCCCTTCCCTTCCCACCCTCTCTCCCTCCCTCTTTGTACTACATCTCATCTGCATCAAATCATTTTTTTTTTTTACTTTCTTTCTTCCCTTCCATCTGCTTTCCCCTCCTAATCCATTCTCCAACTTCACCTCCACCTCCTCTTTTTTTTTTTCCAGGACCAGTGGTTGGCCCGCAGTCCCATGTTGCAGAGGCGAGTGTACCACGTGATGGCGGCGGTGAGGAGGCAGCTCTACGTGCTAGGTGGGAACGACCTGGACTACAACAACGACCGCATCCTGGTGCGCCACATCGACTCCTACAACATGGACGTGGACCAGTGGACACGCTGCTCCTTCAGCCTCCTCACCGGTGGGCAAAGTGAAGAAACCACACATATGACCAAGCATACACTTCCAAATGAATACTGGGGATGATTAATCAGTTGATAGTAACAGATTAATGATAATACTCTGGTCTGCAAGACTGTTCTTCCCTTTAAATGTTGCATGTAATGGAAGAGGCATTGTTCCCCTTTAAAGGCCCGGAAGACACACTTTCTCAGTCAGCGTCCATGAATGAAAGGCTCTTTTATAGTTTTTTTAATTGAAAATTATTTAAATGTAACAATATATTAATGTTTTAAAGTACCTATAATAAGTAAAACTAAGTCACCTAACACACAACTACAATAACTGAACAATAAATAACAGTTACATTATTAACAAGCAACAACAAAATAGATGTTGAGTTGGTATGGTAACCAGAGCCCAGAGGGAAAATATGGCATTTAAAAAGTTGGCTACATTTATGGTAGCCAGCTAACGTTAGACTACAGAGAAAGTGTGACCGTTTCGGAGAGAAAGGGAAAGTATGTCAGTCGATAGATTAAGTGGAACCGAAATTTGCGTTGTAATCCGGTCCAATTCCATAGTGGAACCGGGTTTAGACACCCAACACTAGTCCTAAATTACATGAAAGTAACATTTTCTGCAAATGTTGGAACTGTTTGGGTTATTTCATATGAAAAGAAAAAAAAAAAAAGTCACATCTTTCTGCTCACCAATCAGAATTTAGTGACATTTGAATCTGAATGTGATTACTGGGGACACTATCTAATGTGATCAAACCACACCCACACAGTCCTCCTGATATAGATAAGATGACTTCAAAGTCCCTAATCCATAGTACTTTTTTTTTTTTTCAAACTTAAATTTTGATTGTAGCTTATTTAGTCATGTTACAGAGAAATACTAAGTTGTCAGTGGCTTTATGCTAATTTATCTCAAACACAGTATACTTTTAATTCCAATGATGTGCTGTATGTGGTACTTAGAAACATACGTTGTGCAAAGCTTTCTGCTTTAACCTCCTCATTAGATTAAAAACATGAGCTATAATGCCTCCCTGCTGGTTGTTAGTAGGCTGTTTGGCTGATATACAATGAAAACCTATACATCTCTACTTTAGAGAGGAGATGGGCTGGAGAACCACCTCCACCAGCCTCCACCTAAAGGCACTAGAGACACCACAGGATGTGGTCATATTCTCTCATTTACAGGGTTTAAAGTACTTTACTGATCCTCCCTGTTAACCCTTGTGTTGTTTTCCCGTCAAAATGAACTTTTTTTAAGGCCTTTAATCAACATTTTTAACTTTTTGTTACGTTTTTGTCCCTTTTTTCAACACTTTTGACGCTTTTTTTTTTCAATGTTTGTCACTTTTTTTGACGTTTTCAACACTACATAACACTAGCTTATTAACTTTAGTTTTACAGTTATTTTTGGAAACCTCATTTATAGGAAATTAAACCTTTTGTTTGAGTTAGAAAAGCAGAAATTAGGAATTATTTCAACTAAAATTAAAGGAAAGTATGTTGATGGATAATCACAGACTGGAATATGTCAACTTTTACTCAATACTATTTCAAAACCACTTCAATTTTCCCCCCAAATGCTATAAAATTGAATAAGACACCCCAAAATTAATGAAAGTAGAGATTTGTACGTGCCTAAGAGCGTTGTGTGGGATCAATCATGTTATTTTGGGGAATTAAAAAGAACATTGATATAGGAAAATGGGTCACTTTGACCTGAGGACAACAAGAGGGTCAAGGAAAAACTCGGTAGCAGCTCATTTCATATAGGTGAAAAAGACTAGGGAGACCTTGATGAATTACACAGGAACATTTAAAGAACACTCAATTGAGGAAAGAATTTAGGCAGGCACTACAGTTTAACCACAGTGTGTCATTGTGTCATGCCATCCCATCTCTCTGACGTTCCTGTCTTCCTAAAGGTGCATGGTGGTGTACTCACGCTGGAGGCGTTAAGTTCAGCCGAGTGTGTATTCACTGCATTGCCCTGGGATTGCTCCGGTCCCGCTGGAAATTCCGCCGGATCCCGCTCTTTTTCCTTCCGCTTTCTTTGTGTTGGCGTTCTAACCTCCTGTGGATTCCTGAGGACTGTGGTTACCTGGTCCTCAGATCTCTGCAGGGTAAATCCAGCTAGCTAGACTATCTGTCCAATCGGTCCACTTCTAAACGTACACATGTTCCACCAAAACAAGTTCCTTCCCGATTTAGGTCTAGTTTAAAGAAATGCCAATAAACCAAAGCACGTTTTTTTCCCATCCTGGAATGCTATGTGGTCTCGCCAGACCCTCCTCCAAACGCAGATGCTAAAGCCTAGGTCTGGGAAGTACGCTAAAGTGTAGCTCCGTAAGGAGATAGCCCTGAAACAAAAAAAACCCCTCATCATGCAGCTGCCTAGATTCCCTGGAAAGGTTATGAGGTAATGTTGGACACTGACCTGACCTGGGGTACCACTGTCTCAACTTACATAGCAGGAGTTGGTAAAACCTCCTTCTCTCCTCCCGCATGACTTTCCGATGAGATTAGATACTTTATTCATCCCACAGTGGGGAAATTCCCTTATTACAGCAGCGGTTTCCTACAGTAAAAAGCCAAAAAACAAAGAGACAATGAGCAAAAGGTATTGAATGAATGTAAAGTGGCATTAAAGAAAAGGTATTGTAAAGTAAAGTGGCCATAGTACAAAAAAATATTGCAGTGTAAGTGACATTAAAATTAAATTGAATATGTAATTAAATAATATAGCAAAAGTAAGTAACCATGTTGAAGTGTGACCATACCATATATAATACAGAAAAAGTACTTTAGGAATATTTGTATTATCTGTATTTATAAAGTGTGTGGTGGGTAAAACAGGAAGAGAAACTACCTCTTTTGTTCTCTCCTCCTATGATTTTTGGAAAAGTTTAAGACAAAGTCACAGGAAGGAGACCAGGAGCTAAAATCTCGACTCTCCAGGCCCCATCGTTCGCAGTCTCTCTCTCTCTCTCTCTCTCTCTCTCTGTGCCTCCCGGGGGGACATGATGGAAGTCATATTGTCAGAACGCCCTCTGCTTGGCACAGTGAAGCATTGTGTCGGCTCTGTCCTCCCCAGGTCAAAACGAGTCCGGTGTAGCCGTCCACGATGACAGGATCTATGTGGTTGGTGGGTACTCGATTTGGACCAACGAGCCTCTGGCATGCATTCAGGTGAGACATGAGACTTTTTGATTTAGCCTTTATCAGACGAGGCGATCTAAATTCAGCTATTCTATTCTATAATATGCCGTTCATACAGTGCAGTAAATCAGCAGCACACCAACTATAAAATAGCCATTAAATTAAAAGAGGCCATACATCTTGAATAGTTTTTTCTTAGCTTCCCGTACATTAATTTATTGATTGATGATTTAACCCCTGTGTTGTCTTCGGGTCAAATTAAGCCATTTCAAAGTGTTTTGTATCATTAATATGGATATATAACATGGATGATTCCATACATCATTCTTCAGGTAAAATTAATAATTACTTTCATTGAATTTTTTGGGTGTTTTCTTTAATCTTATAGCATTTGAATTCTTTTTTTTTTTTTTTTAGGGTTTCAAAACAGTATCCGGACTAAACTTTGACATCTACCCATCTGTGATCCACTCAGCATCCTCTGATCTTAACGCTTAGTCAAAATAATTCATAATTTCTGCCTTTTTAATTAAAAATCTACGTATAATTTGACATAAATGAGGTTTGTTGACCATGAATTCCAAAAATAAGTGTAAAAGCTATTATTAAACTTAATTAAATCAATTTATTTTTTTTAAAAACACCAAAAGCATGGAAAAAGTGACAAATAAATTGACCATTTTCAATTTTGACCTGGAAGGACAAGGTCATGGTTACAACTCACAGAACAAATTTAATCATCTCGTATCAATGTTATCGATATCGCAATATGAGACTAGATATCGTCCCTTTACCTTGTTTTACAGGCTGCATTACAGTAAAGTGATGTCATTTTCTGATTTTTCCAGACTTCTATTATTTACCTTTGCCCACTAAGTCATTAAATTATTTCTGGTGATTATTTATCAAAAATCACATTGTGTAAATAACATTAGGGCTGTCTCCTCTGATTAGTCGACTAATCTGGGGTTTGGTATTAGTCGACTAAGATTTCTTTAGTTGATAAGTCACTTTTTTATGCTTATTCATGCTTAATTAGTAATTTCCAAGAAACTTATGAGCAAATTTCTGGCCAACACACGATTTAAAGTGGTGCTTTTGCAGGATTAATTGTGCAGAAACTCAGTTTTACAGATGTTAATTAACATTTATATTGTGCTTTTCTTAGTTAGTTGACAAAATCATGTAAGTGTTAGTTAACTAAGAATTTCTTTAGTCGAGGACAGCCTTACATTACATTTTGTTACCAATAGTCAACCATGAATTGTCGACATTGAGGTATTTGGTCAAGAATATTGTGATATTTGATTTTCTCTATGTTGCCCAGCCCTAAGGGACACCATACAATACTAAATGCGTTTCCTTTCTCCAGGTGCTGGATGTGAGCACAGAGGGGAAGGAGGAGGTTTTCTACGGGCCAACACTGCCATTCGCCTCCAATGGGATAGCAACATGTTTCCTCCCTGCTCCTTACTTCACCTGCCCAAACCTACAGACTCTACAAGTACCCCATCACAGGATAGGTGCAGTTTAACCCACTGATGAACAAAACATGAACATAACCACAGAAAGGAGGAACTCAACTCTGGACCGTCAGTATTTGCAAACGTGGCGGTCAAAAATTGTACCTGGTCATAGTAATCGTTCTGGAACCATCTCGGTCACACCAGTCCACAGGGATTTCAAATGTAATAACATTACATCCCTGAGCTACAATAGCCATGTTATTCCGCAAGCTTCTAGAAAGAGAAAAAAAAAAACAGCTGGCACAATAATACAGGTATATGTTGTATTTCCCCAAAGACTGAGAAACTATTCACAATGTCCAGTGAAGCAAGTTAAGGAAAAATTAACTCCGGAGGGATTGGAATTCCATAAGAAGACGGAAACAGAATGCCAGTCCCATTACCAAAATTTGTGGGAATTGGACATTACTGAATTGTCCACAAAGAAACGGTCCTCTTCTTAACCCATTATAGGGCAGTAGGAGCTTTTATAACTAACATCACTGTATAACATTTCCATAATACTCTCTATAATCACTTTGGTGGCCTGAAAAGGATGCAGGATGTTTTTCAAGATAAAGAGGACAGAGCCTGTTTTCTCATTGACTCATGTGTCTTTTGAAATCACAGATATGGTTGACAAATGTCAAGAGCCTGAAGCTGAAGATCATTAGTGCATAAATAACCCATGTCATTTTGTAATCCAAATAAGTAAAAAAAAAAAAACGACTTGATTTTTCTGCATCAGCAGCGACACACTACTGTATGTGTGTATGTTATGGACCTGTGTATGCGAGTGTGAGATTGCTCAGGACCTAAGACTGTTTCTGTCTAAATGAATGTCTGTCATCATTCAGAGAATATCTATTGAATGTTCTCCAAAGAAGTGTGTATAATATATTATAAAAAAAACACTTCATTGTGCTGATTTTCAATTCTCTTCTGTCCCAAAAAAATACATGTCTGAAAGAACATATGGCACTTTTTCAGAATAAAGAAGCTAAATGAATCCATCTGGAATGTATTTTATAAGGACTGTTAATAGCTATGAGGTAAAGAAGGTGTATTATCTAGCAGTGATAGATGACTAATTACTAATTTAAAGCATAACTTCTGCCTTTCTTTGGCTTCTCCAACCACCTCTGATACCGCTGGAGGAAAAGGAATGCAGTGCAGCAGAGACTCAGATGAAGGGATGCGTTGCAGTTTGACGAGGCCGGAAAATGACTAGCAGTGACAGAAAATGGGACTTGGTGATTGTGGGAGACGAGAGCGAGACTTCACATGATTAGGTGCAAACTAAAGCCGGATTGCAAGAGATTGCTGTGACTTGGAAAGGCGAGAGTGAATTGGAACAAACAGTACTCCTCTCTTTTTACTTTCTTCTTTAACTGTCATTAAAGCTGTAATTTCAGAGTGCCAACCGAGTAGATCCAGCACCTGATGGTAGAAGCACACATAGCCTGTGCTCACTTCAGTGCTCACATTCCTCACTATAGAACTGAAATGAAAAGGTGGAAACACCAATATGAGCACATTCATATTCATTGTCACATTTTTATTTCATTATTAATGCATCTGCCATAATGCAAAAGCTTCGCCTTCTTTACAATATATACACTATACAAGAACCTGGTTGATATTATGCTTACAGGCATTCTTTAAAATACAGCTGATAAAGTGTTTGGAGACATTCACAGTTCCGTGTATCGATGCTGTATTTCCAGCACTACAGCAGCAGGTGAGGTAATGAAAAGGCACAAATATTTTGTAGGATACCCTTGTAAGAAGCACTGTACCTTTCTGATGACCACATTAAGAAATTGAGCACAGAAAAATGAGGTTGGTAGGAGTGGTTCTTGGAGCTGGTGGCAGGTCCTGGAGCTGGTCCTTTTTTTTTCTTTTCCTTTTGTTAAAAAAGACTTCAGTCCGCTTCCAGACTGGTTATTTCAGCTTGCCCACTCTCTCCAAGGAGGCCCAGCAACTTCCTATATGCATTCCTGTTACACAGAGAATGGAGAAGTCTCTTTAGTCGATGCCTTCAATAAAGCATACAAATGCATAGGGCTGGGAATCGTTCACAAATGTCCAATACCGGTTCTGATGCCAGTATCGTGACCGTCAATATCGGTTCCAAAACGGACAAAATAAAATCATAACATTACGGAACACATATTTTAAATTATTTTTCAGCTCCTACTACGTGAGTCCAGTCTCTATGACATGTAACGTTAGACAGCCAATCAGCAGCATTATTAGATCTTGGTAGAAGCATGCTGCATGCTTATTGGCTCACTGATGTGATTTGCTCATTAGGCACTGAAATTGGGTATTTAATGATGGGGCATTTTGGGCACACGGATAGCTCAGTTGGTAGAGCAGGCGTCCATATATAGAGGTTAACCCCTCGCCGCAGTGGGCCAGGGTTTGACTCCGATCTGGGTCTATGTCTTTCCCCCTCTCTCTCCCCTTTGATTTTTTCAGCTGTCCTGTCAATTAAGGCCTAAAAAAATCTTTAAAAACAATAAAAAAAATGACGGGGCATTTTTCGATACTCCAGACTTTCGGGGCAACTTGGTCGGGCAAATGCAGAATATTTCCAATTGTGTACGCAACACCTGCTTATCGTCTAGACAACTAAAAAAATAGCTCAGGGCCATGAATGCAGTCTAAGTGGCTTCCACGATGTGATTCATGTGCTTGCTCACCTCAAGGCGATGTTCCTGCCCAGTCCTCGCTTGTGCTCTGTGTTTCTCAGACTGACAGACAGGTTGGGTATGAGAGCTTGAACCACAGAGGGATCCAAAACAGCCACCGTCTCCAGGACACTGTATACCTGCCTGTCGTAGACTCCCACATTCTCCTCCACAAAAGTCCTAGGGGCATTGGGATGACACAAACAGTAAAAGCGCTGAAGGATAAAATAGGCTTTACTGTCATATATATATATATATATATATATATATATATATATATATATATATATATATATATATATATATATATATATATATATAGTATTACTCTGTGCCTACAGTGCTAATGTCAAGGTTTGTGCATGCGATGCCACACAGCTCTAATACAGGTGCAGATTTTTATTGCTAGACATTATTTTCAATTACCGTAAGACAGTGATCATCTGGTCACACGGTCCCTCTGTAGACACAGCGGCACATCGCTCCACCACAAGCTGTAAGGCATCTGTGCTCGTCTTCCTCACTGCACCGGAAAAAGCAACACACCACACACCACACACACACACACACACACACACACACACACACACACACACACACACACACACACACACACACACACACACACACACACACACACACACACACACACACACACACAGAGATATCATTAGACAGCCCTTCAGTGATCACTCTAACGTGATTTGTTTTTTCTGTATAATTTGCCCTGAAGTGAGGATTGATGACAACTGTAAGTGTTAAGGACATGTTTGCAACCATCTCACCTGTACTAAGTACTATGATGTTTTGGGAGCTAAGTGAAGTTGTGGCCAATGCAGACGTGGAAAGATTTATTTTGGAGAACTTTGAGGGGGAAAAAAAGGACTTTAACATGTGCTGTTATGAATTGCAGGCATTCATACAAACATACATGTGATCGTTCTGGATCTTTTTTAAAGAATATACTGTATATCTGAAAATCGTATTTTTAAATAACCAGATATTTATATTGTTTCAGCCTTAAAAATCCTTTTTCGGTCAGGCTCTAATATAGAGACCCTCTCCATAAAACCTGAGCTGACATCATGACGTTTCTTTCTTTCTATTGTGGAAGAAAAAGCTCTCTCAGGTCTTATACAGTGGCTGAAAAAAAAAAAAAAATAAAACCTCATCTGAACCAGCCACTGATTTGGACCTGAGAGAACGTTTTCTTCCACACTACACATGAGCAAATAAGATGGTCTGGTGAGACACTCCTTCACATTACTCGGGGAACTTTGGTTATGTAGATAACTGAAAGTTCTCTTTCTCTCTGCCGGGCTGTAAAACGAGGAAACTCAGAGGTAACGTGACACATCAGATGGTTGGTCCCACAGAAACATCTCAGAAGCCGTTATTGGGACCCGTTTCAGGTGATTGGATGAACCGTCTGTCTTTCAAATTCTTGCCGAAGCCTGTCAGGAGGAAAAAAAAACTGTCTTTCCACCGAGAAAAGCCCGCAGTGCCCACCACTGTTCTTCGCGGGATGCTGATTGGCCAGGCCACGGTGGAGCCTGACCAGATGGATTCTGACAGGCCAATGAAAGCCCGCACCGGCAGACTAACAAACCGCTTCATCCCCTGGTCCATACGTTCACCGAACAAACAATAACCCTGTGCAAATGGCCGTTTCCCACTCAGAACCCACCACCCATCCCCTGTCACGACCAACCACACTACCTCTGGACATTATTTCACTTTCTTCTTATGCTGAAACCTGCTGCTCTTTTACACAGGTGTGCAGGAAGGTGGGTGTTGTCTAGGGGGATTGGGAGGGTGTCAGTCAATTGCCTGTATCCCATAATACATGTGTTGTATATGTGGGTGGGTGAGTGTGTGCGGGAGAGAAAAGAGAGAGTGAAACGTACGTAGGGGATGGGGGGCATTGTTACATATTTTTTTTTACAAGCACTGATCTGGAGCAGCACCTTGACTTTTCTCAAAGGTTATTTTTTGGAATGTCTGAGTAATAACAATAAAGCCTGATTTGATTTGATCTTGTGATATTGAGAGAATCCAGCTGCGTGCGAGGTAAACTCTAAGGACCAATCCCAAATGAGCCAAATATATCAATATATCAATAAGTGGAATGGCACTAACACTCACTGTAGAAAAAAAACGATAGGCTTCGGATTAGTTTCTGTGTATGTGCACAAGCATGATCGTACCCTGCGGTTCGTTGACCAGCATCACACAGCGCAGCAGAGAGGGGAGGGGCAGCGTGAGGAGGGCGGGGTCCGAGTCACTGTTCCGCCTCAGAAGCTCCAATAGGAACATCAGGAGAGCCGCGAGCCGAGGCGGAGGGGCGTGACCTTTAAACTGCAGGAAGCTCTCACTGTAAGATTGGAAAAGGACATTTCCAATTACTTGTAGTTCTGAAGAAGAAATGGCAAGGTTTAAGAAATATATTTTCTGAGAAACATCGTGGAAAACAAGAAATCACTATCAACAAGAATGTAGTTAGGTCCAGGATTATTTGGATTCAAACTGAGTCAAGGAAATATGAAATCTAAGCTGCAGTTTTATCTATTTCCATCACTCTTAGATGGTTTCTGCAGGTTTCACCAAGTCAAATTTAAGACTTTTTAAGAGACGGTTTAAGACCATTATGAATGAAATCAAGACCTTTACCACAACAAATAAACAAAACCATAAATTCAGTTTTTCAAGCCAAAGGTATCTGTTAAAAACATTGCTCTTTGGACAAAGCTGTGGAATAAAATCTGTTTATAAAGGTCCCATCTGAAGTCTCATAGGTGGCTCTTTGGAAGCTTTTATATAGACCTTAGTGGTCCCCTAATACTGTATCTGAAGTCTCTTTTATATAGACCTTAGTGGTCCCCTAATACTGTATCTGAAGTCTCTTTTATATAGACCTTAGTGGTCCCTAATACTGTATCTGAAGTCTCTTTTATATAGACCTTAGTGGTCCCCTAATACTGTATCTGAAGTTTAGACTGGTTAATACTGTATCTGAAGTCTCTATAGTGGTCCCCTAATACTGTATCTGAAGTCTCTTTTATATAGCCTTACCTAATACTGTATCTGAAGTCTCTTTTATATAGACCCCTAATACTGTATCTGAAGTCTCTTTTATAGACCTTAGTGGTCCCTAATACTGTATCTGAAGTCTCTTTTATATAGGTGGTCCCTAATACTGTATCTGAAGTCTCTTTTATATCTTAGTGGTTAATATATCTGAAGTCTCTATAGATCTTAGTCCCCTAATACTGTATCTGAAGTCTCTTTTATATAGACCTTAGTGGTCCCTTAATACTGTATCTGAAGTTTCTTTCCCAAAATTCAGCCTTGGTGCAGAATTCCAGCCACTAGAGCCAGTCCCACAATGAGCTTTCCTTAGTATGGGCCATTTCTGAGTCTGTAGGTTTTGAGGAGGAGAGAGGGGGGGCAAGGAGGAGGCTGGGAGTGTGGCCATGACCAACTGCCACGTTGCTAATTATAAAGCCATGATGTCTCTCTCTCATGGGTGGGCCAAATTCTCTGGGCGGGCAAAGCAGAGAAAGGGGAGATCAGCCCATCTGAGCTTTCATTTTCTCAAAGGCAGAGCAGGATACCCAGGGCTCGGTTTACACCTATCACCATTTCTAGCCACTGGGGGACCATAGGCAGGTTGGGGGAACTGATATTGATGTTAAAAAACCTCATAAAGTGACATTTTCATGCCATGGGACCTGTCTGAAGTACAATCCGAAAGAGACTCGCGCCAATAAGACGAAAGCTACACGGCTGCAATATAAGTTGCATGTTGATCCCATTTGTAGTCGTAATACAGTAAAATTATAGTATATTAAAGAACTACAACACCATGGAATTAAAAAAGAGCATTAGAGCTAGTGTTACATAACTAAGACCTGTTTAACATTATTTAAGACCTTGAACACAATACTTAAATTTAAGACTCTTTAGGGCCTACACATTTTTATTTTGAAATTGTAGACTTTTGAAGACTTTTATAGAGCCCACGGAAACCCTGTTACACTATGAAACACGTTGCCTATATTGATTTGTTGGACAGGAATCATATCCAAACACAATCTGGATTTAAAATTAATGTCAAAGTCAAGCGGTTGTGAGGCAAACAACTCAAAGTCAAAGTATCTTTATTCCTATTCTCCCTAAGGAAAAATTTGCTTTGGACACTGAGTAACATTGCTACAAGAGTTACAACAGACACAACAAGCAAAGGGTTAAAACAATTAAAAGACAAATTTACAATAAATATATGGGCTACTCAAAGAGCTGTGCAAATTGCAGATTACAAATTACCATTTTCTATACTAAAATAAGATAAAAAGCCATCCTTCCTAGATTCCTCTGTTCACCCATATATGCCTTACAAACACTCTATCCTACTTCCATATGCATCCAAGCATTCATTCATTCCTCCATTCGTATCCATATCCATGCATACAGTATATCCAACTCCCCCGGTAGGAGACCTACCAGAGCACCTCCAGGATGGTCCGCCTCAGAGCTGCTCCACGGGTGCTTGGGTTGGCCTCACAGGCACTCAGAAGCACTGGGTGATTGGCAATGATGCCCATGGAAGGTGAGGCAGGAAGGAAATGGTCCAAATACCGGCGGGTAACGGAGCGGAGCTGCTGCTTCAGGTAGGCGCCCTGCGACTGAGACACACTGGAAGCCACTGACAGACCCTACGGGAGGGATAATTTAAAAGAGCCCGGATGAAAAACCACTAAACAAATTACAGATGGTGAGTGACAAAAGGGATTTGGATTTGAGGTCTCTTTCATAATACCAAACACCTTTGGGCCTGCTGCATGGGCAATGTACAGTATACGTTTGTCCTAACCTGTAAATATAGAGGCAGGCTGTCCCGGAGTGCTTTGTCTTGCTGTGTGAGGTTGTGGGGAAGCAGCAGCCCGTCCACAATACGGAACAGCAGCTGCTGGGCTTTAGATGTGGCCAGCAGGGGGCTCCAGTGCTTCACTATGCAACCTGAATCAAACAGGCACAAAACAGAGTCAGACACACAACTGTAGTATAACTAATGTCTTTGCCTTGGGCCACACAGTAGAAAATAAACAAAGCTCCAGAAGCTGTCTATTGTATAATATAATGTGTTTAAAGTAGTTGGGCTGTGCACCTACCAACAACCCAGTAGGTCAGCTGCAGTCCCTCTTGGTTCTTGCTGACCAGAGTGGGTTTAATGTGTTTCAGGATGTCACCTATGTAGTCCAGGGCTCTGGTCACCATGGCTGAACGCTCAGACAACGTCTGCAGTCCACTGTACACACTGCCTACGGCCTGCCACCAGGCGTGAGAAAGCAGAAAACGTAATATAAAGGCATCAAAATACCTTAATGTAAATACAGCAGGCTGCTAACCCCAACCGGTCGTCAGACACCACCCACCAAGAGCCTGGGTCTGTCCGAGGTTTCTTCCTAAAAGGGAGTTTTTCCTCGCCACTGTCGCACTGTTGCTTGCTCTGGAGGGAACTACTAGAACTGTTGGGTCCTTGTAAATTCTGGAGTGTAGTCTAGACCTACTCTATCTGGTCTAGACCTACTCTATCTGTAAAGTGTCTTGAGATAACTCTTGTTATGAATTGATACTATAAATAAAATTGAATTGAATTGAATTGCTATGATCAACTGATACTGGTTTTTCAAGGCCCATACGGATACCGATTGTTAGTAGGTAATGAAAACGGTTTTTGGAACACACATGCATTTACAGTGAAAATGAAAATCTTAATTAAGATTTCAGAATGTTACAAATGCCAACACAAAACTTTGTTTAAATGCTTTAAGCAATTTTTTTTTTTTTTTTTTTAAATTTGAAACTTACAATGTAATACACAGTAACAGATCGTGTCAAGTTGTGCACATTTTAACTAATTAACTTTATTGGTTATCAGGCAAATAAAACGCTGATACAGCAAATCTGCAAACTGCCAAAAAACGTCCCAATAATTGCTCTATCCCTAGCTATGACAGTGACATGCGTGTGTGTGGACTTGAGTGAAGGTGCAGGGATGCATTTCAGATAAGATCTAAGATTTGCCGAGTACACAAGCATAAACTGGGGGAAAGGGTTACATCTCAGGGACATTAAAGTGTAAATCGTAGACACGCTAAAGTAATTCTGCGTATTTGATACCTGTGAGCATGCGTTACCTTGACAAAAATCTCCAGGGCTGCAGTGGGCTCTAGCCTCGTGGCCATGGGCTGGGGGCCCGGCGTTCTCTGCAACAGACAGTCCACCTGAGGAAGTCTCAGCACGAGCCGGGTCAGTTCACACAGCTGCTCCTCCATAGTCCGGCCTGGAAGCAATGAAGGCACAAACCTTGGTGTTTTCAATACTAATGTACCCTTCATCATAATACCTGTCCCTAAGACAAACTGGTAATGGTAACAAGACAAAGATTTTTCTTCACAAAAAGATGCAACAAAATCAGTTCAATTCAATGAAAGCTCAGATGTGCCGATATGGAATTGTGCTCCTTATGAGGTCATAAGGGGCAAGATAACCTCCCCTTTCTCTGCTTAGCCCGCCCAGTGAATTTGGCCCACCCATGAGAGAGAAAGACATCATGGCTTTCAAATGAGCAAAGTGGCAGTTGGTCAAGGCAACAGCCCCAGCCTCCACCTTGCCCCCCCCCTCAAAAGCTACAGACTCAGAAATGGCACATACTAAGGAAAACTCATTGTGGGATTGGCTGGAATTCTGCACCAAGGCTGAATTTTGGGAAAGAGACTTCAGATACAGTATTAGGGGACCACTAAGGTCTATATAAAAGAGACTTCAGATACAGTATTAGAGGACCACTAAGGTCTATATAAAAGAGACTTCAGATACAGTATTAGGGGACCACTAAGGTCTATATAAAAGAGACTTCAGATACAGTATTAGGGGACCACTAAGGTCTATATAAAAGAGACTTCAGATACAGTATTAGGGGACCACTAAGGTCTATATAAAAGATACTTCAGATACAGTATTAGGGGACCACTAAGGTCTATATAAAAGAGACATCAGATACAGTATTAGGGGACCATTAAGACCTATATAAAAGCACCCAAAGAACACCTTTAAGGATCTACATTTGAGTACAGAAACATTTCTAAAATCGGTTGTTGCTGCACACAATTGGACAGACTGTAAATTGTGGGTTCAGGGTGGAAGGAGTTAAAGAAATCCTGGTTATAATTTGCAAAAATGCACAGACACTTCCTGTCAGAGTCCCTAACCTGTACGGTCTCTGAATTCCATTATACACCTGTATCTAAGTAAGTCCTGCCTGGTGTCCACGGGATGGTTAATAATGTATCACATTTTTAGACTCAGCGGCGTTACCTTTTCTGCTGTCAGACCCATCTGGGTTTTTGTGAAGGTGCTGCTGTAGAACACAGCGGAACCAGGCCCTTACTGACAGGCTTTGGGCCGAACCGGAGACAACGGCGGCAGAATTGCTGCTTAGTGAGGACACCAGCTCGCTAGGAAAGGCAGGGACAGAGAATCATGTCACACAAATGTAATGTGTGTAGTTCTAAACAAACATTGAATTGATCAAGCTCATCTGTTGATGACGATGCGAAAAAATATGAAGGGCTCAATATGGGAGTGACAAGTTCCCGATAAACAAAGACCAACGTAATATGTAGACAGAAAGACGCAGGTGACTAAAAAAAAAGAAGGGGATAACTAGCCATGTTCGCAAGCACACTCAACATGAATGTCAATATTAATATTTACATTCTTTGCCTCATTGTGCTGAAGTGGTCAGACTTTTTGGTATTCCGACAGGAGAAGGTCCATGCCGAGTCACAAGCCTTTATTTAAAAGATGAAGTCCACTGTGTCTGAAGCACAGAAGTGCATCTTCTATCAGATGTTGACATACAGCTTCTACTGATGAGTTCAGAAAGGTAAAGTGAGTGAAAAATAATGTATAATAAATAATATAATTGACAAAGATTAACTAAGAATAAAATCATTACTTCATTTCATAAATTACATAGTGATAACAGCTCAAAGTGTAGGGAGTCCCGTTGTTTTGTACCCTTGAGTGTAGTTTTGAAGCTGCATTACATTTTGTATTCTATTTAGAGGCATGGGAGCAATTTCTTCATTAAAACCTATTTTGATAATACCAAGGACAATCACTGTCTAATTTATTAATTAGATACCACCAAATATACCTATAGGATTAGTCCAAAACAATGTTCAAGTGGCATGTGCCATGATGAAGCCTGATAGCTGACAGGTTCAGACATGTACCTCATCCCTGTCTGACTGACCTTTGGGAGTGATGTGATGAAAATGCTTTGCAATCGAGGTGAAGGCATACAGGGCAGATCTCGAAGGCTAACTGTACCTGTTTTGGAGCAGATGGGGAAGGTAGCGAGTTACCAGGAGTGGGTGAACCATGTCGTCCCAGCCAAAGCATTGCATGATGGACTGGACTGGGCTGGGCTGAAGGTCGGGGGCAGAGCTTGGCAGATCAAAGGCCAACAGGGTGAAGCCTAACGGAAGAGAGAATGATTACTAGAAAGGTAGACTTGCTGTGTCAGCGCTGGAGTATGGTCTGGATACACTGCCTGTCTATTCTGGGATAGAGGGAAAAAAAAAACACTCTGGCTTATTTAAACCTATCACAACCATCCTGGGCAGCACTACTTGCCAGTAGGCGTCATATAGCAAGAGGGGAGGGACATCCAGCGCAATGTCAGGCTTTATCCCAGCAATGTACATGCGTTGAGCCATGCTAGAAAAATGATACATGCATGCATGATTTAAAAGTGCATTGTAAGGAACGTAGGCATGTGCCCTGACTAACCAGTCCAGTTTTTTACCATGTTCTCTTCCTAAAACCATCTTATCCTTAACTACTAATGTTCTTCTGTCTGCCAAACTGACCCTAAAATTATCTGCCTTTATCTAAAAATGCTGGCATTAACTTTGCTGTCCCCCAGCCTCTCCATCTCCATCTGCAGCCCTTTCCTCCCTCCACACTGTGTCTATTTTTCCTTCGAGTGGGCGTTACTGACCTGCAGCAGCATCTGCCAGCTGTGCCGGAGGGGTCTGGGAGAGGCGTAGGCTGCGCAGGAAGGGGAAGAAGTGTGCCCAGAGTGCTGCTGCCACCGCTAGGTGCCGCTCTTTCACCACACTGCTGTTACCAGGAGCCCAAGCCACAGTGGGAGCTGTCTGGACACTGCGCTGATGGACCCGTCTGGAAGGACACAGACACACATACACATACACAAAAGAAAGCAGATAAACAAATCTGTCCCAATACAAACTCCAAACTTAGCCCTCCCTCTTGTGTACAACATCATCCAACTCCGCCCTCTACTTTCTTGACTCCTGTTTTTCCTCTTTCACTCCTTCTTCATGTGTTTTCCCTCTCTTCTCTCCTGGGGGATTACTGGGTGCGACGGTGCGCAGCAGGGTGGAGGTAGAGGTGGGGAAAGAGAGGAGGATATTATAGGCATAGAGAGGAGCCTAATGCTGATCCCCGTACACAGACTATACTTTGGCTCTTCTGGCTCATCCCTGGCCCTGGCCTCAGCCGCTACAGCAGCCCCACAGTGGCTGGCATTAGCCAAGATAAGCAGCTGAAGGAGCTGTAATCTCATTTAGACTGGAGATGATCCTCCTGTCCCGCTCATTCGCCCGGATGGGGGTGTGGGGAAGCGGCGTTGAGGTGTGCTGGGGAAGGAGGAAAGGACAGAGGAACTAGTAACCCCCATTCTCAACCATGCACACTAGTCTGCTGCTATAATACACACATACACGCACACACCTTCCAGCAAGGTTGCATCTAATCCAGAGAGAGCTGAGACAATCGATTAGAGTCTGAATTCATTAGCCTCGTTACTACTGCGGAATGGGCCTTTCACACCCATCAGCCCTCATTGTACAAGACATCATCAGAGACCCCACTTAATCCTCCTCACTGCGGTTTCTTACAATGTGTACACGCAAACACACACACACACACACACAACACACACAGTCAATGCCAACGTTCCATTACGGACCCCATTTAACCCGTCCCCGAGCTGCAACCAACATCCAGACACATTAAATAAAATAAAGCATCCTAATAATGACAGAGACACATCAAACACACACATCCAGGCACAAACCGAAATATAATCCATGTCCATTGTTTGTTTTATATCGTTAATTTAAAGTGTAATTGTGAAAGTAAAAAGTGTAAAAGGTGTAATTGTTACAACATTTCTCATAAGTAACCAAACAGTAGTTGTCCTCGACTTTGAAAAGAAAGGCTCAGTATCCGGTAAAAGGTCTTAATGATCACAAAAGGAAAACTCTTCACAGGGAGGTTGGTATTTTATGAAGCCAAGGAGACGGGGGATTACTTGTTTGTACCAAAAGCAGATGAAACATGGTGTGCCAATGCCAGCTCACCTCATCAACCAGCGACACCCCCACTCTCCCACAGTAGAGGGTCATGGGAAGGAATATAACTGAGGAATTATGCCTGGGACTGGCTTCTTGCCTCAGCACCATGGCAATGGCTATCAAGAGTGAATGTTCGGACCCTCCACTGCCTCAGCCATTGGCAGAATAATTCTCTTAATGTGTGCAGATTCCACACGGCTCTCACTAGACATAATGATGCACAGGCTAAATTTGCCAAGGCTACATAATTGCCCATTAATTGTATCACAGAAAAAGGAATTAATCACAAAGAGATACAGAGAATTGCCAGCCCGGAGAATTATGTTTAATTTGGTGGGACGGGTTGGAAAGAGAGAACACGGTATTTTGTTATGTGGTCAAATGGGTCAGTGTGGTCCAAGCCATAACACAGAGGGCCTCTGGGAGTTCTCGTCTTCTCGCTCTTCTTGGCCATTAATGTGCCCTCCAACCCCGAGATCTGAGATAGGAAGTTTGGGAATTAGCAAAGCTAACGAGATACCATGCGATGGCAGTAAGAGAGAGAGAGTACACTTCGGTTAGTGTTTCACTGGTGGTGTGTGGGCGGGTGTGTAGGTTTGTGCGTGTGTGCAGGCAATCAAGCAATCATACACCTACATGAATCAGGCAGAGGGCACTGTAACACTTAACTTTACAATGTCCCTATTCTAGTGTTTAAGCTCATTTGTTAACCTTTTGTAAGCAGTGTAAGTACAAAGTGACAGTAATACTTTTTGCTTAGTGAAGCCCCCAGTATATCCCTGGTGGTGTGAAAACTATTTAAGAAATCACATGCATATTAAGAAATGCAACAAAACCTGCAATACGTACTTACTAGGGCTGGCAATGATTGAAATGTGTCTGCAGCACTGACTAGCAAAAGATTTACTACATTTGGCATTGATTGCTGGCTCAGATTTGCTTTCTTCTTTACCTAACCTTTGATCCATTTCTGATTTAAAGTGCTATATATAATCAATACTTTTATATTAACAATGGAAATTAAAATGATGAATGAAATGATAGATAGATAGATAGATATTGATCTAAAAAAAAAGGGAAATTATGGTTAATATGTCATGTGAAAACTGTCACTTGTAGCGAATGTACACCCAGATAATTATAACCCGACTGTAGTTTCCCTCCGCCCTATGGTGAGGTTTTGCTTCTTTCTTCTCATTGTCAGGACAGACAAAGTTAGCGACTAGCTGGTGAACAAAGCATTTAGCTTCTCAAGAGCCAAATATTTCCCTTGGAAGTTGGTGGAGACCAAAACAGAGCTTAAAGTGCCCATATTATTATTTCTGGGATTTATTTAGTCCACCAATTAGTTATTTTGTGTCTCTGGTGCTACCACATACATACAATCTTGGAAAAAAAACTATCCATGCTGTTTTGAGTGAGATACGGTTTCTGAATGTCTTCTGTCTTCAGTCTCCGGGTGAGCTGTTAAAAATCTGCACGGCTTACAACATCATTAGCCGAGACGAGGTGGCTAACCGTAGCATGCTAGCGCGTTCTCAATTGCAAAACACTGCTACAACAGCCACTAGTTGACCATAATCTCCAAAAGAACTACTTCCTGTCCCTGTTCTGCAGGTATTTCACAAGTGCCCCTCGTCTAGAGGAAGTCTCCCAGCTAATCCTGCCTTGGACTGACCAAAGCAGGAGAGTTATCTAGCTGATGGGATCTTACCAAGCTACTGAGCATGTGCGACTCCCAACAAAGATAGTAAAGAAGTGAGATATCTCACTCTGTTGCTAAAACAAAGACCTAAACACACAGGGTGAAAAGAGGATCTGCAGCAGTGTGCAATACATCAAAAATATGGTGTTTTTTGAAAATGAAACCATGTAACCCTATTCTGGTGCAACCTCAAAACACACTTATGAACCTGAAAATTAGCAGAATATAGGCGCTTTAAAGAAGAGTAATTTTGAAGTTTACATTGACCAGATAGCCAGACACATGACTCCAAATGACTGAAATAGGAAATGGTTTGCCATAACAACTTTATAAAGGTGATAAAATTTGGATGTTGTCATTACAGCTCATGACGCTGCCCCCAAGTGGCCAAGAAAATAACAATTTTAGACTGTATTTTACAGCTACAATGGCTGCTCAATTATGGGGGGAAAAAAACTGAAAACACCTTGAACTGTGAGATTTCCCTTAATAATTTTCCTATTTGAACATTATTTTCCCCAAATGTTAATCGCGATTAATATTTGGATTAATTGCACAGCCCCAACAGCTACTGTTTTGTCTTTTTCTGTTAAAATGAAAATAAGGGTTTTGTAGAAAAATTGATTTTATTTCTAAAAGTATATAGGTAGGTAGGTAAAGTATAAAAATGCTATTCTTGTGGTATTAGTACAGAGACTCAGGTACTGTATCAGAACTAGAATCAGAAATGTTGAAACGATCCCCAACCCTGCACTGCACTTGGTTTCTTTTGCACATCTTTTTTTTTGTTTTGACGCTGCCAACATGACTACATTTGGATCAGCTCTGTTAGCCTTTGTCCAAGATTTCGATTCCATTTGGAACATATCCGTGTAGTGATTCTAGTACTTACTTTAGGTAATTAATTTAAGCATAAGTACTACTTGCTATTAGGGGTGGGGGAAAAAAAATCGATACAGCATAGTATTGCCATATTTTCAGTGGCAATACTGCATCGATACACAGGCGCCATGTATCAATATTTTATTATATATGTGTTGGTCAGATTGTCTGCTTGACAATCACATTTTGCAGCAATAAAACTGAAGTGATATGAACAAACAGAGAAATTTGATGTTGACAAAGTTTCCTTTTGGGGACATCATTTGAAATTGGGAAAAATTAGAAGTTGGAAAAAAGGTTATAAATTGCAGTATATTGCAGAATATTGCAATACGTTTAAAATCGCGAAAATATTGTATTGTGATGATATATCGGGAGGCGTCTGGTGATTCCCCCCCCTACTTGCTACACTACTTACGATAATTATGGTTCATTGGAAAGAAAAAAGGATTGTTGCAGACTTAAAAAGCTGGCAAGCAAGGTGATACTCAACTCTTTAACACCAGATTTAACTGGAAATGTACAGTGAAGGATCACACATCATTCCTCACTCCATAGCCTTGCAGTCTCACCAGATTTATATCTCCCCTCCCTTCTGTTCCCACCTCTACCTCCCCACATAAACAGACACTGTTTCAGCTGTGGCTCTCTGGCCTTCAGCTGGGGTCGCTCGTGTAACGAACACCCGTGTCCTACGGCTGAACCCGTCCTGACGCCCTACTGACCATAGTCTCTCAGCGCGCTCACAGCCCCGCCGCCGTCCCCATGACGACAGGAGGGTCCATGGCGGGTCCCTTGGGCCTGTAACTCTACACAAAGCTTCACCAGCACCTGGAGAGGGTGACATGGGGGCCACTAGGTCTGCTGAAACTAACAGGGGCCTCAACGCAACACAAGGCCTTTAAAGACACTCATTCCTGCTGACAGCACAAGCCACCTATTGTCAGTATGAGAAGTGAGTGGAGTGCGGGCTTGGTTGGGAGGAGCAGAAGCGATCTCTCTATTCTGCTGTAGCCACTTATCAGATTTTAATAGAAGCTTAGCTTGGCCTTGGCCAGGAAACATTTGTCTGGATGTGACCACTACCTGTGTGGGAGCAGTTATCAGGAAAAGAATGAGGGAAACTGAGAAAAAGTAAGAGATACAGGTAGTATTTACAATAGCTGTCTCACCTGAGCTGGGCGAGGACGATCTGCAGAAAGCCCAGGGCAGAATTCAGCTCTGAGAGGCGGCAGGCAGGCAACAACCAATCAAACCCTTCGTTGAGCAGCTTTTCCTCGGAGAGGTTAAGACTGGCGCTCGTCTCGAACACCTCGGCCACGCCCTCCAGGTATGAGCCGAGGGGCCCCCAGAGGGCAAGTCTGCGAGAGACCTCGGTGGTCTTATTGTAGAACTCTTTGGCCGTCTCATTAAAGGAGGAGGCCAGCCAGCTGGCCTGTGCACCAACATCCAGACCCCTCTCCTGGAAGAAAATACCAGATGATGTCAAAACATCTTGAGATGGTGGAATTTGTGCATCAACAAAAAGCCTTTGCTGTGTGCCTGGCTTGCAACAATACACTTCCTGATTGATAAACGGTACCTGGAACAACAGCAGCAGTGACAGCTGTCCCCTCCAGACCAGGGTGCGGTGCCCGGGGGGGCAGTTAGAGGGAAGGAAACCCAGCAGCTCACAGGCTCTACTGGCCACATCCTCTAGCTCCACCTGCCTGGCCACCACCAGAAACAGCAGCAGGAAGTTCATGAGGCCTGCCTCAGGTAGCTCCCGCATCTTCTTTGAGGAGAATTTGGAATAAATCCTGGAAACACAAGAGAACAATAGAGAGAGGAGACCAAGCTTTAAAAATGTGGCACAAGAGATGTTCTGCTAGAGAAAAAAAAGCGGACAGGGATGTGTTCAGGATTACAGTGTCTGCTTTTCACAATATAATCCAGGGGAACAAAATGGTTGGAAAAAAAAATCCAATTTCAATTGTTCTTTACTTCCACTGACCAACTCTTCAGAGGTGATTTGTTCTCCTGAAACCTCTGACTTTAACTGCTGACTAACTGAACTTTCTACCCCCATCGTGCATCCCACCACCTGCCTCCATCGCCGTCTCAGCTCCAGGCTGGGCTGCCCGAGCCTGTGTCTATGTGTGTGAGAGAAAGAAAAAGCGAGAGAGGGAGTAAGCAGGATCTAACAGCGTGCCGGGTGGTTCTCTCCCCCAGCACGCTGTTAGATCCTGCGGGCACTGTGGAGAAATGCCTTTAAAGATCATGTTAAATGTCAGAGACACTCAGACACACAGCAGTAGGCGCTTGGTCCTTCTCTCTACAGCCAAACCAATTTACTGCAACACCAGAGAGAGATCAATACACACACACACACACACACACACACACAGACACACACACACTGCTCGCCTGGCAGGAAAACACAGAAGGCTGGCGCGCCCGTGCCCCCCCCACCATTTTTTTTTTTTTTTTTTTTTTTATAAACACCCCACCTCCTAAACCTAGATGCAGCCCACACAGGTGAGTAGAGCTGCTGTTAGGGTCAAAACACAAACAGCCAGCATCCCAAGACAGACTCGGTGTAAGAAGTATGACTGATATGAAGGAGTGGAGAAAAACAAGAGAGGAACTGAGAAAGACCAGGTTAACACCGAAATCATCTTAGTTAAACCCACAGAGGACTATAAAAGGACTGCCAAACATGCAGTCAGACTGTGTGAGGAGGAAGATTTAAATAGATGAATGGGTAATATGTAACACGGATATAAGCAGCGTGCTGGGAGCAGCAGTGAGGATTTTCTGTGTACTCCCAACCTGTCTGTCTGTTTGTTTATTCCGGACAGCTTTTTTTTTCTGGAGGCGAGCAGATGCTCCTAACTCCCGGCGTCGGAGATCAACATGCTCGCAGTCGATCCCATTAATGCGGCCGGCACGGGTGCCCCGCAGAGCCCGGCCAGGAGTAGGAACGCTGCCGAATGCTGTAGCGATAGAGTAGGCACGCCTCATGCCTCCTGAGGGGGAGGAGGTAGTGGTGAGGGAGGTAGAGAGGAGGGGAGGGGGGATAGCTGGACCTGTACCAGCACAGTCTGGCTGTTGCCAGACTGCCTACCACCCACATCTCCCCGCTCCCCACCACCCAAGCTCCACTCTCTATCCGTGTTGGAAACCAACACAGCTTCGTTAAGGCGAATTAACCGCCACGCTCGTTAGCTAATTAGACCCCATGTCTGCAGTGCTACTGAGCACATTCCAGACAGAGGGAAGTCATTAAGGCGGATTTATCTACGGCTGCCTCTCTCTGGCACCCAGCCGGCCTTGGATATGGGATAGTCCAGCGCTCGGTTCTGATGTGCACATTAGCTTGTGATCTTTCTTCTCTTCTTTCTTACTTTCCTTCACAAAAGACACTCTCCCTCCATCCAATGGCCTCTCACACTCATCACGATGTCACTGCTCTAGGCAGCAAGTGCAGTCTGTGTGTGTGTGTGTGTGTGTGTGTGTGCATCTGTAGGAGGCTTCTTGGCTCTGGTTTGTGCTGAAGAGCAGGTGGTTGACTCCTGAGACACCTGCTCAACTGGGGGGCCTGAGTAAATATCAAAGACGCACTGGGAGACTGCAGTGCACCTGGCTCGCACACAAACAAGACTGAAATGCGTGATAGTAAGCAAACACACATGGTGTTTGTGTATTCATGCAATTATGCACCTATATACACACACACACACACACACATTAAACAAATCATACATTAGAAGATCAAGGGGAATGCTACAAAGCCTAGTCCTGATTAGTAATCATTTTCCACAGCCTCTAATCCATGTTTTCCCTTTGTATCTGATCTCTTCCTTCAAACTATACAGTATATGCTGTATATGGAGTGAATGTGAAGGAGCGAGAACTACTGAGCCTCCCAGACTTACCTTCCTTTGATCTGTCTCTGTGGGACTCCACCAGACCTGTCCTGGGTGAGGCACAGGGCCAGCACTCGGAGGAAGATGTGGAAGGAGTTGGCTGAGCGGTAGAGCTGGGTGTGTCCTGGAGAGTGGAGGGGAGAAGGGGAGCAGCAGCTGCGAGCCTGCTCCGACAGAGCCAGGGGCGTCTTGCATAAAGTGCCCACGCCAGACATCCCGAGCCAGGGTACAGTGAATGCAGCACTCTGGGACGGAGGGACAGAAAATAGCATATAACATACATACAGGCCTCAGTAATAACTTATAAGAAATATCTGCTGCATGACCAATAACTGTGAAGCAACCTTTTCAATAACATGACAAAAGACTTGGAAGTGTGTTGTAAAAGAGCAACAAATATGATGTAACTCATCATAACAATCTTAAAGATCACAGATAACAAATATGCCTTACTTACTTTCATATAACAAAACGATTAGAATGACAGGAATTCGTAAATCCAAGACAAAGAAATAAAAGAATATATGTGACACAACATGTCAAATGACATCAACAACAAATGAGGTCCTTCACCACCTGCAGGACGATGCTGAGGATGTTTTATGAGTCTGTGGTGGCCAGTGCTATCCTGTTTGCAGTTGCATGCTGGGGCAGCAGGCTGAGGGTAGCGGATGCTAACAGACTCAACAAACTGATCCGCAAGGCCAGTGAAGTTGTGGGGGTAGAGCTGGACTCTCTATCGGTGGTGTGAAAAAGGAGGATGCTGTCCAAACTACATGTCATCTTGGACAATGTCTCCCACCCACTCCATGGCTTGCTGCTCCAACACAGGAGCACTTTCAGTGAAAGACTTATTCCCCCAAAATGCACCACAGAGCGTCACAGGAAGTCATTCCTGCCTGTGGCCATCAAACTTTATAACTCCTCCCTCTAAGTGTCTGACACAGACAGTTAGTTTTAAACTGGACAATAGCTGCTACTACTTACTACTACACTACTATGTAAACACCAGGCATATCCACACACTTCTATTGATGATATTTATATACTTCTTGCAACTGTAACACAGAATTTCCCTTCGGGGATCAATAAAGAATTTCAGATTTGGATTCTGAAAAAGTGGAGGGAAGGTTAAAAAAGTAAACTAAAGGTGGTTTGAGTGTAGAAGATATAATTATAATGGAGGCAACATATCAAGTTTGAGCAACTGTTATTTTCTGCATTACACTATTAGTGACTACAGCCTTTGGTTTCTTCTGAAGTGCTGGTGCTCACCAGATTCTTGCTGTAGTAGTCCCAGAGGGTGGAGACAGCACTGGTGCTCGGTTCCCACAGCAGACAGAGACTGAGACAGCAGTGGACATGCATCCTGACCTGCTCCTCTGCTAGACCTCCCTGGTATTACACACAGATACACAGATGGGTTCAACATACTACTGAGACTGTATTTCTTTTCAATGAGGTTAAAAATACTTGTGGAAACAGAAGCAGCGCTGACCTTAGGGTTACAGGTTAACTTGAGCAACTCTTCCACAAAAGTCCAATTATCCCCCAGATGTTTCTGTGACTGCAGGCACAACAAGATGTATCATTTAAAAACAATATTGAACAAACAGCAATTTAAGCTTTTTCATCAAAATCATACTGTAAATATGGGTATAAGGGGTGAAAAGTAAGTAAGTATGTCACCTGCATTCCTTTTTAAGACTAAAGTAGACATTGGCTGCAGAGGCATCATCAGCCTCCCTTATTTCTTCAAAAAGTCCTATATTTCCCCCAACGTGTCAAGTTTTGGCACCATTCTTTATTCAAGTGTCAAGACAAATTAATTCTCAAGACTAAATTTAGACTTGCAGAAGCCTCTTGGATGAGAGGAAAAATGTCTTCAAATCTACAACATCTGTGAAGGATTTTTTTTGTCTTTACAGTCCACTGGCTGGATGGATTAGATGCACTTACGTGCATTTTATAGTTAAAAAAAATATATTTGCAGAGCCAACATCTGCTTTTTGGATGCTTTTATATAGACCTTAGTGGTCCCCTAATACTGTATCTGAAGTCTCTTTTATATAGACCTTAGTGGTCCCCTAATACTGTATCTGAAGTCTCCCAAAATTCAGCCTTGGTGTAGAATTACAGCCATTAGAGCCAGTCCCAGCCTTGACCAATTGCCACTTGACATCATGACTTTCAAACTGGCTCGTTTGAAAGCCATGATTTCTCTTTCTCATGGGCGGCCCAAATTCTCTGGGCGGGCAAAGTAGAAAAAAGGGAGGTAACCTTGCCCCGTATGACCTCATAAGGGGCAAGATTCCAGATCGGCCCATCTGAGCTTTCATTTTATCAAAGGCAGAGCAGGAAACCCAGGGCTGGGGGAACTCATATTAATGTTAAAAAAACACATAAAGTGAAATTGTCATGCCATGGAACCTTTAAGGTGTTAATGACTCTCGGTCTCTTACCTCATACTGGACAGTGCCGTTGCGATTGTACTGCCCTAACATTGCTACATGAGTGAGCAGCCACCATGTGAATCCCAGAGGGTCCTTACAGTGCGAGGGGAGGCCGCTGAACTGCTCTGCTGCTGGCTTCCCTGAAACCAGAGGCCTCAGTAACGAGTTCATGTAGCTCCAGAAAGACTACAGAGAAACACACACACACATAAGCTCATTTTGTATAGATAAGAGTCTAAGGATTGTGTGACTCTGAACATGTCTGTGCTTGCGTTACCTGTGTGTGCAACACTTTGTTCCTGTGTTCCAGAAGGTGCATGAGCTGGACCCACAGCTCTTTGGTACAGGAGCAAAGGTAGTGAGGGCTGCTCAGTGCCTCTGTAGGCCTCACCTAGAAATCAACAGGATCCATTTAACATAAGGTGTGTAACAACACATCCATCTGGATCAATACATTGATTCAGTGACCCACGATCCAATATTATCGACGCAAAGTGAAAATATTGATACATGTCTGTAAGATGCCCCTTTATTTTAGTATCCCACTTCATATTGTTTTTATTTTTTTTTATTTAAATGTCTGGAAGAGCTTAGTGATAATTATTTTTATTTTTTAAATCATATTTTGTTGCTTTTTTGCATTGCTATAGATGTATATGCAATCCCGGAACGTTGGGTATATAGACTACTTTAAATGTAACTGAATCAAATTGAAATTGTATAGTCGTGACAGACTTTAAGATATCAGGAAAATATTGTATTGTTGTCCAAAAAAAATCAATATAATATTATATGGAGATGAAACTTGTGATTTAAACCCCTATTAAACATAGTAAGCTCCCAACTGCAGCTCTGTTGTACATAAATACAAGTGGTCCTTCACTGATATAAAGATTATACAATTATACAACAGTTTGATTATATTGGGTACTATAAGTACTCAGCATGCAAAAAGATGGGTTAATATCATTATCACGCAGTACTAATGCTGTTTTAGAGACTTCTCCACCCAAAAATGGATAATGGACTGGGGGGGTGGGTTGTGGGCAAGATGAGATGCCAAATTCATATTCAGTCTTCAGCTTCCCATCCCCATTTTCTATCAACCAAGAATTAAATGTGAGCCACTAGAATTGCTGTTTTTAAGCTAAAAAACAACCTAGAAATACCACGTGTACATCTCAACAGTAACGTTCATTGACTTGTGGCCAGCTGCCCAGTGCCCACCTTGCTGTATTTGCCTATGGCCAGACCAGTTAAGTCACACAGCAGACTGCACAGGTGCTCTTCAAACAGACTGGTATCGGTCAGGTTCTCTCCCGTCAGGTTCGCAAACTGGTGGGCGTACACCACCTGGCCTGGAGACGAGAACAGGTAAAACAACTAAATGCCTGCTTCCAAAAACATGACTGACTGTGAGCTGCAAATCAAAAGATCATGTCCGCAGTTCTAGTTGTTAGATGTTACCTACCAGTCAGTGTACAACCATCCACTGTCTCGTATGGACTAGAAAGAATATGGTGTCTCTGTAGCATTATCTATGCAACAGTTCCACACTTTCATGTTATTACAGACCTTCCCTCCCATATACATGGACAATCAGTCTCTAAACTACAACATAATAAAAGTCCCATATCACATTTCAATACCTTTAGTGTCTATTTTCTGTCTAGATATTCAGTTGCAAGTTTCAGACACACACCTTGCATCTTCTGACCAAGTAGGTGAAGGATCTCCAAGACTGACCAGTGTATGTCAAGATGAAGGTGTAACAAATGCCAAGAGGGAGGAAAAAGCTGCAGTAGAAATACAGAGCACCGAGTTCAATGTAAACAAGCAGGAAAATCATCTGGAAATATGTCCTAACATTGTACCAAGGCCCTGGGTAAAGGGAACTCTTAGGCAAGTGCTATGAAAAAAGTCAGCCGTCTAACAGCTTATGTTATTTACTTTGTTTGGTAAGCCTAATTACATCTATGCCAATCCACACTTTTGTTGCAGCTGTTTCAAAGCCTTGTCATCTTCACAGGCACACCCGATGCCTATGCATCGCACACACCTTTCCCGGGTTAGGTATGGTGAAGGCACTCTGAACGTTGGCAGGCAGGTCTTTGAGTCGTCCTAAGAGTAGAGTGATGCCAAACAGCTCCTCCAGAAGAGCGGAGGGGAGCTGAGCCTCCAGCTCTTCATAGGGGTGTGACTGGGAGCTGTAAGGTTCCAGGTATCTAAACAGATACAAAAGGAAATGCATGTTCAAATACACTAACGCATGCAGTAAAAGCAGCATTGAAACCACATAGATGAGATGTGTCTGCTGCTAGAACTCTGTGTGGTATCCATCTGGTCTCTAATCTGAGCTGCTGGTAACTTGTGATTTCTGAGGCTGGTGACTCAGAAGAACTTATCCTCAGCAGCAGAGGTGACTCTTGGTCTTCCTTTCCTGGGGGGGTCCTCATGTGAGCCAGTTTCGTTGTAGCGCTTAATGGTTTTTGCGACTGCACTTGGGACACATTCAAAGTTTTCGCAATTTTCCGGACTGACTGACCAACTCTTCTTAAAGTAATGATGGCCACTCGTTTCTCTTCTCTTAGCTGATTGGTTCTTGCCATAATATGGATTCTACCAGTTGTCCAATAGGGTTACCGGCTGTGTATAAACCTGACTTCTGCACAACACAACTGATGGTCCCAATCCCATTAATAAGGCAAGAAATTCCACTAATTAACCCTGACAAGGCCCACCTGTGAAGTGAAAACCATTTCAGGTGACTACCTCACGAAGCTCATTGAGAGGACACCAAGGGTTTGCAGCGCTATCAAAAAAGCAAAGGGTGGCTACTTTGATGAAACTAGAATATCAGACATGTTTTCAGTTATTTCACACTTTTTTGCTAATTACATAAATCCACATGTGTTCATTCATAGTTTTGATGCCTTCAGTGATAATCTACAATGTAAATAGTCATGAAAATGCATTGAATGAGAAGGTGTGTCCAAACGTTTGGCCTGTACCGTAGAAACAATTATTATTAATTATTGGTACTGGTGTTGATATGATACATATGTAGAATTACCTGTGCATGAAGACTTTGACATACTGAAGAAATGAAACACATTGTTGCCTGAGGTCCTCTGCTTCATAGTGGAGGCTGCCTGCTTGACCTACAACACATGAGGGATGTTGTGGGCAGTATTCCTAAATCTTATGTAAAACATGCCCACTGTGTCAGATACCAGGCATAACTCAAACAATAGAATTGAGCTGAACAATCTCTCAATGGTAAACTCATTTGCTGGAACAGTAGGCCAAGCAGATTAATTAGTGTGGTCATTTCAGAAAACTAAACTACTACACCCATATGTATTTGTTATTATTCATTCATTATTCAAATATAAAATGATACAGCATGATACAGGGGGACTTTGGGCTTTTTCACTTTGTAAAAGCCTATAACATGCACAAAAAATATACATGAAATGATAAAGGAAAGAGAAAAAAGCCAATAAGCATAATATGAGCACTTTAAAATTCATAATTTGAGATGAGATGTCTAAGGGAGCAAACTCAATTTTCAATATTCAGTTTTCTTTCCTTTATAGATGTAAATGGATGCTAAAACCCCCTGTTTGCAATTTGATATTGTAAAACTAAACATGTAATTTTCCACTTCTACAGACATTATGTGACTACATAAGAGCATGTTGCAAATAATGGCTTGCTTTGTGGACAAAATACTGACATAAAAACTATTAGCTGAACTGTGGATCATAAACTGCCCAATCTTACCAAAGTCATGTGAGCTGGACTCCACCAAGGACTCCAGTCTGTAAAGCTTCTGTCTGAAATACAACAAAGCGCAACCAGTGACATGTATGTGAATGACCAATGGTGGAGAGTGTTTCAAAAACAAATAAGTTCTAGTAAAGTAAAAAAATAAAATAAAAAAAGCTTTGACTAAGATTAGGGTGGTTGTTACCCTGGAAATCCAGAGTTCTCGCGAGAACACAATTTGAATTTCCTCAGCGAGTTACTCTGGCATGGAATAATGCTGCTTATTAACTATACCCTTGTAGCCGAGCTGCACCAATCACATCGATGTATCTGATGTAGGCGGGGCCAGAGTCCAGCTGAACAGATGACAACAGTCTAATCTACCCGTTAGCTTTGCTGGTAGCTAAGCGTATGGGGTTCTGGATACGTCACTCTGTGTGTTATTGTGATTAGTCATAGTGTTATCCAATTGCGTGGAGTGAGATTTTTAAATGCACGCTTGGTGCCGTCCCCTCAAGATGGGTGACTTTCACTACTCAATGCCAGATCCTTAGTCTTTCGGACTTGGGTCTGGATTTCCAGGTTAGGTGGTTGTAGCAACAAAGATTAACATTAAAACTAGGGATTATTTTAAAAGCCAATTTAACTGGGATCTGTTTCAGATCGTAGTTTACCTGAATAGGCCAAAGAGTAGCTTTGTAGATTCCACCAATGCAGTCTCCGTTACCCAGGGGAAACCAAAAAGCTCCACTGTGTCTGTCTCATACTCCGCAGGGGCCGGGTCAAGACGCAACAGCAGCCTACACAATGGATGCAGTCACATAAGTTAAGACTTCATTTACTAAGGTTTTACTGCCGCTGAGGCTTCTGCTGCCACCCTATTACAATGGAGGTGACATTTGCAGTGCTCAAAGCATCAAAAACTGACCTTTGAAAAAAAAAATCAACAGCAGTGTGTGTTTCCAGAAAAATGACCCTTACTCAGGATAATCCACAGATGTCGCTGTCAACGATTTTCAGCGGGGCCATTGCTCTGGCACAAAATAGGCACAGTGAAAACTACTGACCTGCCAAGTGGGAAAATATGTTGTTTTTTTGTTGGTGTGATTACGGTGAACTGACGGACAGTGACTCTACCGTTTCAGAGAGCCTCTTGCAGTGTATCCCTCTGTGGAGAGTGCTCCGGTGGGGTCCTCCTTTGTTTCAGAGCAGCAGAAGCATGGCGGTCGGGCTGGAGTCAGCTCACATAGGCTGTCTGCTGCGAAGGGAGAGACTGGTGGGGTGAGGGATTGGCTGAAGTCGTCTGCCATGCTGCCGGTACAGAATCAGTATCCCCTTGAATGACAAAAACATTGCATTGAGACATTACAAGATGGTTTCACAAAACAGAGGTATCATGTTGCATGAGGTGCAGATATAGGTAGCAGCATTTCACATATTGTAGGGAGAAGATTACTACTTAAAAGCAAAACATGAGCCTATTATATGTTCAAAGTGATATACAGTATTACCCATAGCTATGGTGTATAATAGCGCTTTGAAACTCTCTACTCTGGCAGGAGGCTGTGGTCCATCAGGACCTCACGCTGGGCATGCAAGAAAGGGCCGCGGGTCGGAGTTGAACCCAGGCCTGCTGCTTCGAGAAGCAAACCTCTATATATGGGCGCCCGTTCTACTTGGTGAGCTACCCAGACGCCCAATCTGTTGAATATTTTACCGACTAATCAATTAGTTGTTTGGATAACGTCCTCAAATGTCTTGTTTTGTCCACAACTCAAAGATATATAGTTTACTGTCACAGAGGAGAGAAGACACTAGAAAATATTCACATTTAAGAAGCTGGAACCAAATTTTTTTTTTTTTTACTTTTGTCTTAAAAAAATGACTCAAACCGACTATCAAAATAGTTGGCGATTAATTTAAAAGTTGACAACTAATCAATTAATCTTTGCAGCTCTACCTCACGCCATCCACACTCACATTGCCTCTTACATCCTTGGACTATATACCTGTCCTTTGCACATTATATCCTGAACTTTTGCACATCCCTCAACAGTTTTGCACATCCTGAACTAATCCATACCGTCTCTTTTTTCTTAATGTTAAATAGTTATATGTATACATTTTTTCTGTATTTAGTGTTTATTTATTTCATATTAAGTTTAACCCTTGTGTTGTCTTCTCGCGACCATGCAACTTCTTGTCCTTCTGGGTTAACCCTTTTTAAAAGCCGTTTCTTCCAAGGTTTCTTTTGCTTTTTTGAGGTTTCCGTCACTTTTTTTCTCACCACCACCGGGTTCACCAACAACATCACGTTATTACCACTAATTTTACAATATATTATAATTCATGGTCACTAAATCGCATTTATATGAAATTATACTTTATTAAAAGCTGAAGTTATGAATTATTTTGACAAATAGATACAATTGAGTGGATGATCACAGACTGGATACCGTTTAGAAACCATTTCATTGTTTTATCGAGTGCTATAAAGTTTTATAAAACACCCAAAATTCAATGAAAGTAGTGACCTGATCATTCATTTTCCTCGTGAAGAGCATTTTATGGAACCATCCATGTTATTTCCGGGGCAATTTGCTTGAAAGAAAACCATATTTGTGTGTGTGTGTCTGTAATGTGTGTAATAACAACAGAGTGTAAATTGTAATTTCCCCTTGTGGGACTAATAAAGGATACACTATTATTATATTTCTGATGTAGCAACTGTGAAACCGGGTCAAATTTAACCCGAGGACCACAGGAGGGTTAACACTGTATATTTATGTATGCACCAACAACCAAGGCAAATTCCTCGTTAAGGTTATACTTACTATTCAATAACTCGTTGCCTGATTTCTGATTCAGTATTGCTACAGTGTTAGCGTTACGAGGTTTCACTTGTATAACGTTATTAAAGAAACTTCTGGCAACTCATGTGAGTAATAGTGCAATGCAGCCCACGGAACAAGTGTGCTATATTATAAATTATAAATGGTTCATTCTGTCTATAAAGAGTTTACCAGTAAAAAAGGCGACATTTCCATGACAGTATTAGTGATTAGTAAACCGAAAAATAGCATTATTTCTAGGGACACTAAACCCAACAGAGCTTCCAGAAACATGAATGTTATGAAACATTTACAAACCTTATATTTCGGCTTCTTATGTAACGTAATATTCCTTAAATGTATAGCAAAGTGCGGATATTACCGTACATTAGCTAGCTACATCGCTGGCAATGAATTCGTTGTTTGGGTTTTTTCATTCTCTCCCGCGCGGAAACTCTACGCATGCGTACATTGGCTCGCGTCCGATGATTGGTCCGAAGTTTCACAGTGGGCGCGGTACTGTCATAGCGAACGACACACATCAAGAGAACTCACTGCAACGTCCTTCCTTCGTCGTGTTGTTTCTCCAGGTGTGTTGCTGTTGCTTTTGTCAAACAGTCTCTTTCTTGTTTTAACGTCTTTATTTCTCAAGAGTTTTGTAAAATAGCAAAGTCGGTGTCTTCTTATTATACCACTGGCTCTACTGTCAGACAAAAAGCATACGTTCGGCCTGACTTAATTGTACGCTACCGAGTCCACGAGTTTAATTTACACCAAATATATTAGGATACTAGGCCTTAAAAGAAACACACACGACGAACACTAGTCAGTATGTCAATTATTACCGTAAAAAAATCCTATAGAATACACATTTCTGCTAATGAAAGGGATAATGCAGTTAACCAGAGCACCTGGTGCCATGACTTTTCTACAGACATATCAAAGTCACTTCTTGTCCCCCTCGGTCTCGGTGTAGGGGTCCCGCCCAAATTAATTAAAACAACGCAGTAGCATTTTATCCACGCTAACCCTAATTTCCATATGCAGATCTGTCTCTCCCAACAGTCCCTCTCGCCATCACACCATTTCTTGCATTCTAATGCATTCTCACATCTTTTACAAAATCCCCCCTTCCGCCACACGCCGTGGATGTGCTCGCTTTGTCGACTTCCACTTCGTTATTTCTGCACGTTTGACTTGTCCCGTGAGGAGATGCACGATAAACGCGCTGGTTTGCATGATCTGTTTTGCACGTTTTATTACCAGGAGTCAGTGGAGACAATAAAAAAATGGACGCGCCTGGAGATTTTTTTCTTTTTTTTTTTTCTTACGAGGCATCAACCTCCCATTCTGCTTTCAACAGGAGGCAGTCCGTCTGTGTGAAGGCTCTTTCGCCTGGAAGGGAAAGGTAAACGCTTTTTGTGTGTGTGTGTGTGTGTGTGTCACGACAAAGCTACAAACTCAATCCTTTCTATGCACTGTAGTACATGGAGGGAGTGAGGTATGCACCTGTTTCAACCCCCCCTCCCCTCCCCTCCCCTCCTCTCCTCGCCCTCCGATGCAACAGTAGCCTCGTTTCCTGGCTTTGATGCACTGGATAGTGTTGAATTTTGGTTTTAAGTCAAGATTCAGGACTAACAATACGACTGGAAACTTGATTCAGACCTCATCCTTATGTATCACACAATATGTGATGACACACTATGCAGTGGGACTTTATTATGTTAAGGTAATAACCAAATGTTGTGATTACTTGCATGTATTTTAGGCTTCTTGATAAATGTAATGAACTGTGTCTAAAGGACTAACATGGGTAGTTACTACTGGATGCTGCAGAAGCAGCATCCCTTGAAATGTGGCCCCACTGTCAAATTAAACAATAGCTAAAAAAAATAAAAATACACCCATACAGGTGTTTTTCTGCCTGATTAGACCTCGTGGTATCTGGGTGGAGCTAGCTGAGGATAGATCTTTTTTCCCATGAGATGTTTTGACTTGGTACTGTAGGAAAAGCACAGGTCTAAGTAGCATGTCACGTTAACGATGTTGCATTCAGGTGCCCAGGTAAGCCATGGCAAAGAGACCTAAATGGACACCTAAATGGAATGCAACCATTGTTAATATTATTTAATTTATGGCTGGGTGATATGGAGAAAATCAAATATCACAATATTTTTGACCAAGTACCTCGATATCGAATATCGTAGTGTTTGACTATTGGTGCTTTCACAAAATATTTATACAATGAGATTTTTGATAACTGATCATCAGTAATGTGGGTATAATGACTAAGCGGGTAAAGGCAAATAATAGAACAGTTACAACAGTCTGGTAAGATCAGGAAATGACATCACTTTGCTGTAATGCAGCCTTTAAAATAAGGAAAAGACACCACTTATGCCATATTACCATATTACGATATCCAAAATCTGAGACGATATCGAGTCTCATATCTCGATATTGATATAGTATCTATATATTGCCCATCTCTAATTTAGTTACACCTGTGCTTTCTATGGAGCCCTGCAACTGACAAGTCAAAATTAAACAATTTATTAATTTATATAACATTTATATTGAATGTATTAATTTACATTAAATACTTATGCAGGTTTTAAAAATAAATTTTTCCATTTTACTTTCTACATTGCTAATTTCTCTTTTAAGGTGTTTGTGTGTGTATGTGTGTGTGCTACCTAGCTGCAGCTGACTTCCTTCATAAAACTACAGCAGCCATTGCACCTGTAGTTTCCTTTTCTCTGTTGTTTGGAGGACTGGGTGGAATATTTACTGAGTTTCTCAAACTCTGCTGAGCTCAGCATCACGGTGGTAGGAAAATATCAAATGAAATATCATAAATCGCAATAACGATACTACTTGCGATAAATAAACCGATATAAAAGTGTACTCAGTTCTGCATTTCTGCTGCTTTCAGTATTCTGCTAAAATCCAACAAATTGCTTATTGGATTTAAAACAAATGAAAGGAAATCATTTCCAAAATTCTTTCATTGCATCTTTTATAACATTGATCTGATACACCTGGAACACTTCCTCGTTTTCTGATTTTCAAGTGTTCATGCATCATTCCAAGATGCCCCCCCCCCCCTCCTCAAACCTTGTAGTCGGACTAATAAAAAGTTTGCTACTTTTGCTGTGATAACACATTTTTGGAAGCTCTATTGTTCACTCGTTAACAATAGAAAGCAGATACGATTAATGGATACTTTCTTTTTAATCAGATTAATTGATTTCATTAGTGTTGATAATTGGATTTGATTTAGATGTAGTGGCCAGCGAGGGTTAGCCTGGAAATCCAGACCCAAAACCGACAGACTAAGGATCTGGCGTTGAGTAATGAAAGTCGGCCAGCTCGAGGGGGCGGCACCAAGCGTGCATTTGAAAATCTCACTGCACGCAATTGGATAACACTACAACCAATCACAATAACACATGGGGTGACATATCTAGAGCCCCATACGCTTAGCTACCAGTGGAGCTAACTGGTAGATCAGACTAGAGCCCAACTGATATATCGGCGGGCCAATGTTAGGCATTTCCCAAAGTATCAGTATTGGCATTTCTAATGGCTGATAAAATAAGAAATATTCATTCATCAGAATCATTTATAATGGCAAATGCAAATGATTCTGACGGTTAACCATGGTATGAGCAGAGCCTGAAATTAACACCCGACCACCTGCCAAATGCGGGTGAATTTTGCAATTGGCGGGTAACACTGTCAATCAACCTGCCACATTGGCTGGTAGCCAATGAGAATGGAATGATTAAGACACGTAACTATCGGTAAGCAGGGTACGCAGTTGCTTACGGGCCCAATCAGGGACCAACATCACTGGAAGACATTGATTGACAGCTGGGGGCCCCCTATCGCATTTTCATCACTCGCGTCAATCCCAGCAGTCCCACGTGCAGCCACTGACCAATCAGGAGTGAGAATGGGTCAAATTGATTTCAGTGTTTCTGATATGAAGACGAGACGTGTGTGACTCGAACATCTTACATTTACCAAAACAAAGTACAGCGTAAGACGTCCTTGCCAACATGTATACATTTTAACATCAATGTACGCTGTAACGACTTCTCACTATTAACTCGATGAAAGCTGCTGCTGTTTCAATCCTTTCGGCTCGCCTTGGGGGTGCTGCTCCCTTTCTCCCGACACACACACATAAACACACACAATCACACGGTGGATGCAGGAAAAACCACAGATGAGATGTACAGGATGACCTCAATTGAGGACAGCTACATTATTGTAAGTGCAATGATAAGTTGAAGTCCAATTCTATCAAACTGTATGAATGTGTGTCCCAGCCCAGGATAGGAAATTATGTCTTTATGTTGGATTATCAAGGTGCTCCCCCACATACACACACACACACACTACAGCATGTGATGACGGCTGGTAAAAAGTGACTGTGGCAGGTGGTCGAAAAAGTTAACTTCAGACCCTGAGTATGAGTGTTGGCGTTGTGTAGTTTGTCCACCAGATGTACTTTGATACATTTTTATTTATCAGAACTTTAATATATGTTGATGTTCCTCTGTTCTGCTGTGACAATAAAACAAATTATTATGTTATTTTAGTGAAAACTCATAAACAACTACAAATAACTAGGGATAATTAGGGAAATCTACAAATCCTATCCTAAAGACTAAAGGAAAACCTCTTTGTTTGATCACACTATCTATCTATCTATCTATCTATCTATCTATCTATCTATCTATCTATCTATCTATCTATATATATATATTATTTGTGTTTCAATGAGAACGATGATTCATTCCCTCAATATCATGAATCATATCGCAATCGCAACATCAGTCAAAAATAATTGCAATTTGACATTTTCCCCATATCGGGCAGCCTTAATTCAGATTGATATTCTCTACAGGTGTACGGGAGAGTGCACGTAGTTTATCACAGGTTAATAAAAGAGTCGATAAATGAATCGGTGTTATAATCAGCTGAGCTTAATTCCTTCGGACATAGAATGCTTGATATAGTGGCCTTTGCATTCAATTCAACCTATAGCATGACAAGTTTTCTTTGGTGCTGCTTCAGTGCTGCATAGCCTGCTACATCAGCACCATCTTGCCAGTCAGAGTTAATTATTAATGGCTTAGGTTTGCATATGGATGGTACATGTCCCTACCAGTATTTTACGAGAACAAACATGTCCCTACCAATATTTGAGCAAACTTAAGAAAGATCTATAAAGGATTCTTTGTGCTATCAATGTAATGTAAAACTACAGGAAAATATCCCCATGCCTGGAGATTTCAATGTCTTGCTTTCACCGTGTTTATTGTCTTGATTGGAGAGATAGACATATTTTCTGCTCTGGTGGGACAATAAAGTTCTATTCTATTGGGAATGCTTTCTAACATTGAGACCTGGACTCCAGTGACAGGATCTGTCCATGCCCTTGCAAGTTGCCCTGTGAGCAGTAATAAAGTGATATATCCCCTGTGGTCAGACACTTAAAATAGTTTGACTTCAAAACAGCCATCTATAAGTTTGGTGGGAGTAATAATCTGGACTTTTTAAAATAATGTTATCCTATGACCGGTAGTTTGACCTCTGGAAATCCTGTACGATACAATTCCACCATTAAGGCCTCCTTTTTAAGGGGTCTAGTCCGAGGCATGTAATGACTTTGCATAATGAGTTACATTCTCTTTTTCTCATTGGGTCTGCTTTCTAAAAGATCTCAGCTAGTCCCTTTTATCTCCAGCGAAAAACCCTTGTGGCTACAGTTTGATCAATTAAACTCCTGAAAGGCCCCCTTCTTTCAGTCCTCTGCCTGAGAGGAATATAAAGTTATCAGTCTTCCCAAGCGATATGAGGACGGAAATAAGTAGTTTGTCTATAAAAATGTCCAGGTACTTTATCAGCGTCCCAGTAGGCCCCGAGGCCCTGACACTGTTCAATGTGGCTCTCCTCTACTCCAGTCTCATGTGCTCTCCCTTTCTCCCTCCCTCTCCCCCTGTCTACTCCATCTCTGCCCGAGGCCCGCTCCTCGCTGGGTGGGGTGTACGCTGCCGGCCCTGCACCTCCAGTGGGATTGACTGGGGCCCGAGCCCCAAGTGAGGTTATCGATTTCAATCAGTGGCTTGGGAGATTGGAGCTGAATGATGCTGTAGACTTTAAACGGTGGCCAGCTGCAGTGCTTGTTGTTTGGGGGAATGCTGCAGGAGGAGGCACTTTTCTTTTGAAGAGAAGTCAGATAAACATACAAATAGAATTATATATATATAGTGAGGGATCTTAATCTTCTAGTTTGGAGTTCCACTGTATGCTAGTGGGTGTATTTTTGGGAGGAAAATGGCCCAAATAGACAGCAGTACAACATTGCAGACAACAGATTTCATATTAACAATGTTGTAAAGCTGCAACTAACAATTATTTTCATTATCAATTCATCTGTTGATTATTTTCTTAATTAAATGTATTGGTTGATTTGTAAAATGTCCGATGATTGTACAGAAAAGGTCCATCACAATTTCCAAAAGCTCAACTTTTCATATTCAAATAGCTTGATTTGTCCCACCAACAGTCTAAAACCCTAATTTTGGAATTTAATAATCATTGAAGATTAACACAAAAAAACAGCACATGTTCCCATTGAGAAGCTTAAAACATAGGATTGACTAATTAATAGTGGTGGGTGGAAAATCGATATACAGCATAGTATCGCGATATTTTCAGTGGCAATACTGTATCAATACACAGGCGCCAAGTATCGATCTTTTGTTATATATTATATATTATATATGTGGTGGTCAGTTTGTCCCATTTTGCAGCAATAAAACTGAAGTGATATGAACAAACAGAGAAATGGATCTTTTTAGATGAAACAGATGTTGACGATGTTTCCTTTTGGGGACGTCTTTTGAAATTGGGAGAAATTAGAAGTTGGAAAAAAAGCAATACATCGCATATTATTGCAATATGTTTAAAATCGCAATAATATCGTATTGTAGCATAAGTATCGTGATGATATCGTATCGGGAGGCGTCTGCTGATTCCCACCCCTACTCACTAATTAATCGACTAATAGTTGAAACTCTTATTAGATGCAGCCTTTTAGTGTGTAAAACAACTGTCTGAATACATAACATTTTACATCCTATATACACTTCTGTATTTATACAAAGAAATTGACCAACTTCCTGGATCAACAGTAATTGTTAGTTGCAATATCTGGGGGGAAGGAGTGGGAGTGTAAGCAATTCATACTCATCAATACTGCCTTCTTCCAGTAGTGCATTGCGTGTTTTTTTTGTCAAGTAGATACTGAGAAGAGTGAGGCGACAACTTTTTTGTTCCATCATCGTTCACAGGAAAGTGTAGGCATAAAGAAAAGATAAAGTTCCTGTTTTGCTTAAAGAGGGAAGTTAGTTCACACAATGAGAGCGCCGCTGTTTTTCTGCTCTCAGAAGCATTTGCATCAAGGCCAGGAGATTAAACGTGTGGGTAGGGAACTGGAGAGAGTGTTGTCTCGCTTGGGGGCCCCCCCGATGCCAGAGTTCTAGCTTTCATTGCACTGGGTGAAAGATTTCTCCTGGACGATTCACTCTCTGGCTACAGGTGGGTGGTTCACATGCTGTAGGTGGCAGCCACTGTGGATTTCATGCAAAAGTACAGAGGAGGTGGCTGTGGGCAAATGTGTTCAATACTCTGCGCTGAGATGCTAAATCCCACACTCTATAAATTCATTTGTGTGGTTAAATGATATTTGGAGTGTTATGTTAATATTTAAAACCGTAGGTGTTTGTGTTTTTCTAATATAGATATTTACAGTATGTCAGTTTTTATACTTCCTTAGAGAACCAATGAGAATGTGCTTATCCAGTGGGGATACCAAATACTGTTTTATATCAGTGATAATGTCTGACATGTAGAGCAGAAAATTGAATGTAGATTGTTGTAATTGTCCCTATTTTCAAGCAAAAATGCCAAACAGTTGCTGGTTCCAGCTTCTCAAATGTGCAAATTGCAATAAAATATGTTTGGCTTTTGGACTGTTGGTCAGACAAAACTAGCTATTTTAATAAGTCACATTGGGCATTTTTAATTATTTTCTGTCTTAAATATATTCATCAAAAATAATCCTCAGATAAATCGAAAGTGAAATCATCAATAGTTGCAACCTTACTGACATGACATTCACTCATTCACATCAGTGTTGGGGAAGGCTTTAAGGTGTCAACACTGGTTTTACTCGTAGAAACACAATCTTACATCATTATCCCATGCAGGAATGTGGGTTAAGACTGACACAGCGTCTAGAATCATCCATTATTGACATGGATTTGTTAAAAGTTTCATTTTCTTCTTTTTCACAACCAGTCATGCTCTCCTACATCTTCTTTTAAAAGCTCCATGTTCAGTGTGGTTGTGCTGGTGCTTGGCTGCCTGCTGCAGATGAAACTAGTGACCACAGAGGGGCATCGTGGGACCAACCGCCATGTCTTCTATGTAGTGCAAATGGACGGAGGCATCAGTGCCGCCAGGGCTCTGGCCGAGCAGCACGGACTGGAGTTCATACAACCGGTAAGGGCATGTTTAAAACCCCCTGTTGTTGCCTCCACACATGAGCCTGGTGTTTTAGTTACTGAGGGTTTTTCTATGAGCTGCCAAAGTGCTGACTTCTGTTTCCTATTTGAGGGATCTCTGACTTTCATCAAATTACAGCAGCAAATATTTCATATCTGATCAAAGACACATAGAGTAGGCCGTCCACACAGCGTGACACACACATATGAAAAGACATGTACATGCACGCAGAAAGGCACACGCATGCACATACAGTATACACGTACTCTTCTATCTAGCCAAGCTTGGTTTATGCTTGTGAGAACACTCCTATATGTGGAATAGGCTCCAGTTGAATGTCTTTGGATATGATTGGGTCTTTACCCATTTGCCTGAGTTTTAATCTGTCATGCTGAAATCTTTCCATTTGTCAGAAGACTAGATGGGATTTATCCACATCAATACCTTAAAGGTTACTTTGGTTGTTGAGTCTGGAAGTGTGTCGGCTCAAAAAAAAAAAAAAATGTTCTCGGCTGCAATAAAAAAATTAAAGGCCTCGGAGCGGGTCTTGGATAGGTGGAATGTTGTAGATCTTTTTATGAGAGCGAGTTCAAAGAAGCTGTTCAAGGACATTACAGATTTAAAAAAAACAAAAAAACTTCTGATTTATCTTTTTATGAAAAATTCACCAAATGATTTTAAAAGGTAAGCACTCTTATGAATTGACAGTATAGGCTGTATATACAGTACAGTCCATGATTGACATCATGCTCAAAGGGATTCTTTTATTTAAATCAACACTGATTCCTAGAATAAAATGTACTTTTAGATTTAAAACCATTGTGTAAAAGCACCCTGATACTGTAAGTGTATGACCTGAAATACAGTGAGGATGAAACAAACATTAGATTGAATATGGACAGTCCCATTTTAAATAGGTAAAGCAAAGTAGTGAATATCCTGAATTTTTAGGTGTTTTTCATATTCATAGTTCTGTTTAATTGGTTCCCACATTACATCACACCTCCAGTCTCCAACAGTCCCCCCAAAAATGTTTTAGTTGCTCTTCATTTATTTAAAGATGGACTGCATCTAATAATCACTTTCATTGTTGATTCATCTGTCGAATATTTGTTTTTTGTTTTTTTTTTGGGGGGGATTAATCGAGCATTTAGTCTAAAAAATGTCAGAAAATTGTAGAAAATAATGTTGATTATGTTTTCCAAAGCCAAAGATGACACACTCAAAAGTCTTGTTTTGTCCCCAACTCAAAGATATTCAGAGAATATGAAAAACATATATAATTTTCTATATATACAGCATATAGAAAATATTCACAATTAAGAAGCTGGAATCTGAAACTTTTTTTTTCTTATTAAAAAAATGACTCAAACTGATCAAAATAGTTGGCGAATAACTTAATAGTTGACAAGTAATCGTTAATCTTTGCAGCTCTAATTAAAAGCGTATTGCACATTTGGTCTTTAGCGGCAGATGTGCGTTCCTCCATCGATTTGTGCTCACAACAGACAATCCAAAAGTGTGATTTGAACTTATTGATGAGTGGAGGTGTGTGTTTTGACATTATTGATAAGATTTAGAGCGAGTGTCCGCTGGCCTGGTGTGAGGCGGTGTGCAGCGCTGGCCCTGGGGAACAGGGACGCAAGCTCATTTCAACCTTGGCCCCCGTTGTTGCTGCTGCTGCCGCTGCTGCCGCCCGGATCATGAATAAAACATCTCTTTGACCTTTATCAGGAGTGTATTGGACAGTCCACCCCCGTCTCTGTCTTCCTCTCTGCCTGTCTCTCTCTCATTGTCCCTTATGTATGCACACAAACACCTCTGCCTCTTCCTGCATTGTCCTCTGCTCTTTCACAGACCACCGGTAGTCCCCCGATGCAGTGACCACTTGTTATTACCAAAACAAAAGATAAAAGCATGTTGCCATTTACATGCATTTATTCATATATATATATGGTGCTATGACACCCATATTTGCAATAACTATAGTTTTGTTAGTTGACACTAAAATGGTGCAACTATCCTTTAGCATTGTAGAAATCAGTGAATTTATTTTTAAATATTTTTTCTTAATTTTACCTTTATTTTTTACAGGCAAGTCATTAAGAACAGGTTCTTATTTACAGTAGCAGCCTGACAAGTGGCATAGCTGCTTAGGAAAAGGGAAGTAGGGCCAGATAATAAATACATTAGAAATGCATTTTTGCAGTTTAGAAATGACATAAAATACAATTTGAAATACTACACAGAAAATAATAACCATCTATAACAAGATAAGTGCACAGGCACATGGGTGAGTAAAAGAGGGAGAAACCATTCAAATATTTAGCTGGACATTTGTTATGTAGAAAAGCAATGACATATGTCTGTGAACAATGAGGATATGATGGTTTTGAAGGATGAAATAGAAATGAGTTTGTCCAGTTTAAGAATCTTTTGCAGAGCATTCCAGTCGCGAGCGGCAGCAGATTGAAAAGATGCGAGACCAGAGGCAACGTTGGTTTTGGGAATGCTGAATTGAAGGGGACATTTGTGGCAAACCAAATAAGGGAATGGTAAAGAGTGTCGGGTTTTGCAAGCAACCCTATATATTGTGTCACCATAATCTAACATGGGTAGGATTGGCATTTGAATGAGAGGGAGTTTGGCACACACTTGGGTTAGGGTTTATCCGTGAAGAGAACACCTCTCCAAAATGCCAGACGCCATCGAATGTGAGCATTTGCATGCTCAAGTCGGTTATGACGACAAACTGAGAGAGAAAGAGAGAGAGAGCGAGAGGGATGAACCCTAAAACTTACACCAGACACTGACTGGTTCCCCCAGTCAGTAAAAAAAGTGTGGTGCTAAGTATGGAGCCTTGGGGGACACCCTTGGTGATTGGGAGAAAATAGGAGAAAAGGTTTTCAAATCTTACACGTTGCACCGCCTGAGAGATAATGGGAAAACCAAACCAGTGAGTAATCAGTGACATTGCATTGTGGTCCACGGAAGGGCTGCACGATATGAGGAAAATATCTAATTGCGATTATTTTGACTGATATTGCGATTGCGATAGGATTCACAGTATTGTTGGGCATGATTGTCTTTGTATCGTTATTCTCATTTTCATTGAAAGTTAACATTGAAAGAAATTGAAATGATTTTAGTGTGATTTTTGCGAGGATCTGTACCAAACGAAGATTTTTTCTTTAGTCTGTAGGATACAATCTGTAGGCCGGGACATCTCTGCAGCACCACAATAACTCATTCAAAATGGTTTGACACACATTTTACCATTAAGAAATGTTACACTCCTTTGCGATTTTGGATATGGCACTAGTCCATATTTCGGTTTCGATAAAATTGCAATTAATTGTGCAGCCCTACGGCGCCCCAATAGCTCAGTTGGTAGAATGGGCGCCCATAAATAAAGGTTTACACCTTGATGCTGCGGGCCCGGGTTCAATTCTGACCCGGGCACGTCATTCTCCCTTTCCTTCTTGAGCTGTCCTGTCATTAAAGGCCTAAAAACCCAAAAATTATCTTTAAAAATGTACTAATACGAATATTTGGTTATTTAAAAATCCGAAATGCCAATTATATATTTAAAAAAATAATCCAGAAACGTGTAACAAAACAGATTTCCCTAACATTAGTTATTTGTAGTTATTTATGAGTTCTCACTAAAATAATATAATAAATTGTTTTATTGTCACAATAGAACAGAGGAACATCCAAATACATTAAAGATAAATACAATGTATAAAAATACAAATGTAAGATATGAAACTTAAAGTCCTTTGAACAAAAACACAAATCCAACAGGGACGTTGTAGAGCGCCCTCTGGTGGACAAACTATGCAATGCCAATGCTCATAACATGGTCGACAGTCCGTTATTATTTTTTAAATATTCATTTGTCAGAATCATTTATTTGTCATTATCAATGATTTTGATGAATGAATATTTAAAAAAAATGATATATATATTTTTAAATCATCCATTTTAAATGCCGAAACCGATAGATCGGGAAATGGCTAATATCGGGCTGATGTAGCGGTCGGGCTCTGTAACACAACCATACCCAGATTGAAAGCCAGACTGTGCCCCGGCGATGATACCGTTCACATTAAGGTGTTTTGGTTAGTTGTTGACAAGTTTTGCCAGAATCTTAGACACACAAGGCAATGGATGGCAGTTGGCCTGTAATTGTTTAAGTCAGTGAATGGATGCTGTGGTGTGATTCTGTAGTAATCTATTGTCAAGCATATGCAGTAAGTGTGTTTGTGTGTTAATAAGGTGTCCAACCCTGCGCCACCTTATCCTGAAACTCCACTTACACAACCCCTCCGCCCCCATTCCACCCAGGTCCAATCTGCTGACTGTCTCGTCTGTCGTCAGAGGCAGATGCTAAATGTCATTGACACTAAATCGCCTTTGTTAGGTCAAACCTATTGTTAATAATGTAATGAAGAAGCTGGCACTTCACAATTTGGTTGTGATATGTATATATATTTTTGGAGTGGAATGAAACGTGTGACAAGCCGTGCGCCAGCTTGGGAGGGTTGTGATGTCGGCTGGCATTCCAGTGGTAATGCCGCACGAGTGGAGTGGGAATCAAATGTCTCCATGCTGGCACTCCACGTATTGTTGGTCTCTTTGATTTAGTGTACAGCATCCAGGAAAATGTCATCTCATCTCTCCATTGTGCAGACTTGACATATCCATTTTGCAACTGTAAAATACAAAGAAAAACAAAGCCAAATACCCCCGATGATGTCTTTATGCCACATGGACAGATTCACTCTGATCCATTGCAGTTGCTTTTTCGGTAGCAGATGCACTGAAGCCTTCCCTGTCAGTCGTTACGATTTTTAAAAGAGATTGAGTTTATCTAGCCACATTTTTCTTTACACTTGCCTTACACCTTGCTCATTTAAAATGTGTTTAAAGACGGCTGATAGTTTGTCAACATTCCTTTTTAAATTGGAGGGTAAATCGACTCGTTCCCAATGATGCAGGGAAATGCAGCAAAAATGTAAATAAAGAAACAAATGCAGTGCACCCAGGAAGCTCTTGTTTGTAATTATTAAAAGCAGTGTGGCAGTACTGATGTGAATTCAAAGATTACTGTCATACAATGGCGAGTCTCATCTCCAATCAATGATGTGGTGGTTTAATGCAATCATTATGAGCCAGAGAGAAAGAGAGGCTCTGACTAGGCAGGTAATGGCAGCATTTACAGGTGCAGGTTTTGCACACAGTGGCAAAGAAAAAAGAACCTGATCGCGATCTAAAATAGATGAGATTCTGTTTCACTTTATGCCTGCACAGAACAACCGCACAGCTACTTAATATTGCACGCTGATTAACCGAAGCCTCAGCTCGCAGGCTTACTTACATTACAGCCGACCCAGTTTTAAATTACATCACATGATGCTGCATTGTTTACAGGTATTATTTCTTGCTTACTTAAGAGTTTGCAAATCCGATCAGAGCCAGATTAGGTCTATGCATTGTTTTTATTTTAGCTGATATCACTGCTTTAAGGTGTGTGTGTGTGTGTGTGTGTGTGTCAGGACGTCCCTGTTTTTCATCCAATGGTGAAAGGCCTCCCAGATTCCCCTTCTCCCCAGTAAGGTGGAATATTGCTGGCAGATTACCATATCATTAGCATAACATTACTGCGGCACAGCTTGGCTCGCTGTCTCCCAACGTGCTATCAGCCCATCGAGAGATTCAATCCCCAATCTGCTCCATGCCCCCAACCCCCCCTCTCTCTGTACTCGCGAGGTGTGTTTTCCATCTGAGTAAAGCAGATGTAATTGAGGTAGAGCACTGGATTTACCGGCTAAATGAAATCACACAAACGCTTCAGGATCAGCCGGGGCCCCTGTTGTACACATTCAGAGAGTTTCTTTCCACTATTCAGAATTTCTAATATCCTCTCAGAAATAGCCCCAGTCAGATGCTAAGCTATGTCAAGCCTTACCCTGGCTGGATTAGTGTGTGTGTGTGTGTGTGTGTGAAAAGCCAATGTGCCACTATCTCCTCCCTTGCCCTTTCCTCTTCCTTGTCTGTACCGTAGGGCACCCAGGGGCGCAAAAAGGGACACCAATCCTCTAATGGTTGGAAGAGAGGGCCCATTCCATTAGTCAGGGGGCCCAGAGTTCACCGCTGCTCCTCGGCGCGAGGAGGGCAGAGAGAGCGAAATGGAGGCAGGTGTTGGCCGGGGGCAACGCAGAGGGCACCAGCTGCATGCTGGGAAATGCACTTTTTTTTTTCTCCCCCATCCCTATTCCTTCTCTCTCGATTTCTATTTCCTCATGCAAGTACAGATGCACACACCTTGCGCATACAGCATGCACACACACACACACACACACACACACACACACTGACTTCCTCTCACCTGCTTTGTCCCCAATTTTAATTCATCTCAGTAAGCTTTTCTCCATTCTCCTTATCTCTTTCTCTCTCTCCCTCACACACTCGTTCGTCACTCATTCACTCACGCCTATCTCCAGTGTCCCCCTTATTCCTTCCTCGCTCATGCCTCACACTCATTTGTAAATGGAGAGAAGACTTGACTTGAGGAATATGTGGAGAAGATGTGGTTTCTTTCCCAGGTGGGAAACTCTGGCGGGAGATGAAAGTAGAGAAGAAGCAGAAGAAGAAGAAGGGGGTGAGGAGGGGGAGGAGAGCAGAAATTATGCTACCACTCCCTCTCTTTCCCTTCCTCTCTCTCCCTGGGCTGAGATGATGTATGGCTGCAAAGGCCACATGTTGGCCGTGTGATGGATTAAAGCACTTTGTAGGAAAATTACTGAGAGCGCCTCAGCACACCCGAGTCTAGCCCTCAATAAAACTCTCTTCAATATTGAAATGGAGAGAGAGATAGGGAAAGAGAGAGATGGAAGATAAAGGAAGATGTTGGACGAGAGCAGCGAGTTGTGGTAGAAGCACACAAACGTGCTCATGCACAGTGCTCTTAGAGGTGAAACGGAATATTGAGAAATATTGTAAAATTGTACGTTGCGTTGCTTTACTGTTGGGAATTTACATGTTTTTGTTTGGAGAGGGTTTATAAAACATAGCTTAAAGGGAAGTAAGTGAAAGTAAACCAGATTGTATGTAGTTGTGGTTTATTATAAGCTTTGCGGATGAACTTTTATGACATGTATGTCAGTTACTGCTGCTGTCGAGTTTCATCTTCTGCTCCAGTTTCAATGATTCTAATTTCTTACCTAATAAGTAAGAAGCCAGTCCAAACCTTTTTAGATTGCAGATCACTATAGATTGTGTTCATCCTGAAGGAAAATTATTATTCCTTGTTAAATTAATAATTAATTTTATTTATTACTTTTAACTGAGTGGGACGCATGAAGGACAGAAATAAGTGTGGCAAGCATGTAGCTACTTGGACTTGGAATATAATAACTTAATACATGGGTGTAGAGTGCGGTAAGACTGTTTATACAATACTTAACTAATTCCCACACATATATATAAACAGTATATATTGTAAACTAATTATATTGTAAAAAAGAAAAGGAATTTTAAACTCTTTTAATAATCAATTCATCATTTCAGTCAATTCAAGCTAAAATGCCCCACATTGGCTGGCCACGGGATTTTCTGCTTTTTTTTTTTCTGTGTGATAGCAAATTGAATATGTTTTTGGAATGTCATGGGAAACTAGCAATTCAAAGACATCACCTTTGGTCATATTGACTGTGCTCGGCATTAGTCTAAGGGCCCTATGTTGCACCCGGCGAAGCCCGACACAAGTGTCTTTGCAAGTTTAGGACCAACGCAGTTGTCAATTTCCCGTCTAGCGGCCACGTTGTTTAAATAATGCACCTGCACCCATGGGCGTGCTGGTCTTACAGGGAGGTGCGTTCAGGTGCATTCTTGGCGTATTGCTATCTCGAGGCAGCAGGACTATAGACCTTAGTAGTCCCCTAATACTGTATCTGAAGTCTCTTTTATATAGACCTTAGTGGTCCCCTAATACTGTATCTGAAGTCTCTTTTATATAGACCTTAGCGGTCCCCTAATACTGATACTGATACCTAATCTGAAGTCTCTTTTCCAAAGGTGGAGGCTGGGGGTGTGGCCTTGACCAGCTGCCACTTTGCTTGTTTGAACGCCATGATGTCTCTCTCTTATGGGTGGCCCAAATTCTCTTGGCGAGCAGAGTAGAGAAAAGGGAGGTAATCTTGCCCCTTATGACCTCATAAGATCATCAGATTGGCCCATCTGAGCTTTCATTTTCTCAAAGGCAGAGCAGGATACCCAGGGCTCGGTTTACACCTATCACCATTTCTAACCACTGGGGGGCCATAGGCAGGCTGGGGGAACTCATAGTAATGGTAAAAAACCTCATTTAGTGAAATTTTCATGCCATGGGACCTTTAACAGCATACAAACGCATACGTTTTTTAAATATCAGAAATATGTATTTTTTTTTATACAAATTGCCCAAAATAACATGAATGCATGGATATACGTTGTATGGAAGCCATAAAACATTCTTCACAGGTAAAATGAATGATTAATTCCATTGAATGTTGGGTCTTTTATTACTATTTATAACATTTAAAAAAAAACAAGAAAATTAAATGATTTTACTAAACTTTCAAACTGTGAGGCACTCCACATCCTATGATCTTAACAATTAGTCAAAATAATTGATAATTTTTGTGTTTTTACACAAAAGAATTAAGGTGTAAAGTGATTCAAATTAGGTTCGTTGACCAATTTCACAACAGCGTTTTAAAAAGTGGTAAAGAAATGTCGGAACAAAAGTTCATTTTCAATTTTGACCCAGAAGGACAACAAGTGCATGCTCTACGGGAAGACACAAGGGTTAATGTGGAATTCATACATTAAATAAGTCATCACCCAATCCTAAACTAATTGTATTTGTCCTAACAAGCTCTTCAATCCCTGTATTTGTCACTTTAATATGGACTGTAGAACCCTTCAAGCCCCTCCCATCGCCTGCATATCCTGCCAGTACTGTAACCAACAAGGCTTAACTACTCACCCCATTTAGCCCCGAGCATCCCCCTCTATCACCCAGCCCTCCTCCTATCTCTCCTTTCTGCTTCTCCATATTTGGGACTGTGGAGGCCACAGCCCCTGTAGGGCTGTTAGTATACACACCAGCTGCTATTTTCTCCATAGGGTAGGATGCCTCACGTGGCTCTCACACTGCTTCAGTACCTCTTGATGTCTGTGTTTGTTTTTGTTTATCCTTCACGCTCTTCCCTTCCCATCCATCCCTCCCTCCCTCCATCTCTGTTGCTCTCTCCTCTTTCTATCTGGCTGTTGGTGGCCGTCAGCAGCAGCGGGGCATGCAACCTGTGATGCTTCAGCACTAAGACGACGCAAAGTCTGACTCCGCTGACTAGGGCTGGGTACCCAATTCAATACTTTTTATGCATCGACCGAACTTCAGAAAAATTACTCGTCATTCAATACCCAATTTCAACACCTAATGAGCAAATCTGAGTGTCAGTGAGCCAATAAGCATGCAGCATGCTTCTACCAAGATCTAATAAGGTTTGTTATTGGCTGTCTAATGTTACACGTAGCAGAGGCACGCAGGAAAAACTCTACATTACGCACAGAGACTGGGCTCATGTACGAGGAGCTGAAAAATAAATATAAAGATTTGTGCCGTAATGTAAAAAAATTGTTTAGGAACTGGGATTGAAGTCACGGTATCGGTACCGGTGTTACGGTGAATGAAGGAGGACGCAAAAGAAGGGAGCAGGCAGGCAAAGTTGAGCTTCCGATGAGAAGGTTTAAGAAACAAAAAACGAAGCACAATCCAACAAAAGCTGTCCAGCAAAACAGGCCGGCAAAAAATTCAATATGAGGCAAGAGGCAAACGGGAATCACAGGAATAACGAGGGCTAAACAGCCGGATACACCAAAACAGAAAAAAGGATCTGACCCAGGACAAAAAAAAGCACAAAGACTAAATACAGCGGGTAACGAGGAAACAAGAAGCGGGTGACAAGAGGGCTGGGAAACCGGTGGAAAACATCAGGTAATCACGGAGGCGGGAAAGCACAGGAAGTAGAAGTAAATACAAGACAAGAGAGAGACCAGGCTTCAAAATAAAACAGGAAACAGAATACATACAAACTTACAACTTAGAAAAACACAAGACAAGACAGAACCAGGCTAAGAAACATACACATGAAAACAGAGTTAACAATAACACAAGAGATGACAATCGGATACGGTACACGCCATATGGTACACGCCATACGGTAAGATACACGCCATACGGTACACACCATACGGTAAGATACACGCCATACGGTACACGCCATATGGTAAGATACACGCCATACGGTACACACCATACAGTAAGATACACGCCGTACGGTACACACCATACAGTAAGATACACGCCATACGGTACACGCCATACGGTAAGATACACGCCATATGGTACACGCCATACGGTAAGATACACGCCATACGGTACACGCCATACAGTAAGATACACGCCATACGGTAAGATACACGCCATACGGTACACGCCATACGGTAAGATACACGCCATACGGTACACGCCATACGGTAAGATACACGCCATACGGTACACACCATACAGTAAGATACACGCCATACGTTACACGCCATACGGTAAGATACACGCCAAATGGTACACGCCATACGGTACACGCCATACCCAGCCGTACCGCTGAACTGCCATCTGGCGATGTGGAGAAAATCAAATATCACAATATTTTTGAGCAAATACCTCGATATCGATACCGCAACAATATTGTAGTGACTATTGGTGCTTTCACAAAATATTTACACAATGACATTTTTGATAAGTAATCATCAGTAATGTGGATATAATGACTAAGGCTTTACTGTAATGCAGCCTTTGAAACCAGGTTAAGACAACACTTATGCCATATTACGATATCCAAAATCTAAGACGATATCAAGTCTCATATCTCAATATCGATATAATATCGATATATTGCCCAGCTCTATGCTGTAGTATAAATCAGGCAGAGGTGGGTTGATTTGCCTTCAGCAAAGATGATTTAAAAAGATAAAAGGAACTACCAGCACTTCTCATAGACCGTATCATCACAACGCTTCATATCCTGTCACTTTTTTTTAATTAATCTCTCTTAGCAAACAAAAAAAAAAAGAACTCAACAGAAAATAAAAGGACACAGACATGAAAAATAAACAAAATATTAAAAAACAGACATTAAGGAACAAATGGTAGAACAATCGCATCACAATACCTGCGGCTCTTGTTGAGCATGTGTGTTTCACAGTGCCTTAAATGTGCTTTTTTTCCTTCAAGGAGTTGTTTTGAATTGTGACGCTTGGGTCTTTCAATCATATGCGGCGCAGTATGATAATCTGATTTGGCACTTGAAGAGGGAGCGAAGGCATTTCTTATCCATAGAAATCAATAACAAACGGCCGAAGACTCATAAGAAAATACAGACATGAAAACAAATGTGGAATAACAAAACTGAATCTAGAAAAAAAACACTGATGCATTGGTTTCACATAACAAAAATACTACCTCATATTATATTACACTATTATAATAGTATATAGTTGTTTTATAAAATGATTTGGCAATTTTTTTTTTTTAACAATGCGATGACACAGGGTGCTTTGTCATTTATATGAAGATCAGACGCAGTTATTTCATGTTTTAACGGCAAATAAAAATCAAACATTTCCCAAAGAGATTAATTTCAAAAAACAACTTGAAAAGATATCAACACTTAGAGCATTCATATCTCACAGTGACTCTCAGAAACGGGTTTCATGCATTCATCTCAAACAGGTTACACCACTGTAATGGGCTAAATACATAATAATAAATAGTTTTTATAATAATAAATCACTTAATTGGCTCCCGGTACAATACAGTACTTCTGTGTGTGTGTGTGTGTGTGTGTGTGTGTGTGTGTGTGTGCGCATTGTACTCATTTATTTTGTTTATGCTACATGTTTAGGCCTATATTTTTCCATGTTATCTTTCAATGTAGAGTACTTAGACTGTACGTGTGATGAAATGTGCCTTATGAATAAAATTGTAATTGCCATTTGGCATTTAATTAGAACTTTTAGGGTTGTTAGTTCGTCAAGTGTTGCAGCTGGAGAGGAGCCGAGGACAAACCAATAGAGTGAATGGAGTAAATTTTCTATTTCTGTATTTCCTGTAGTTCTGGTTTGGGTGTCTTTGAAGAACATGTTGACTTCTGTTAAATTTTCAGCTCTACTCATGTCTCAGTACCCAGCAAAGCGTACAGTGTGCCTCAATGGATCTTTTACTGTAGCTGCACTTGTTCCTGAGACTGCACATGAGGAAGATGCAAGAACAAAACTAAAAAAAAAAAAAAGCCTCTGTGGCATAATTAAAATTCACTTTATCGAATCTATTCTTCTTCTTTGTCTTCGCTCTGACTTCCAACTCGCATAATTGCAAGTGATTTTTGTTGACGTCCAAAATACTTAAATCCAATTTCCAAATACTTCTTATGGGAACTTTTAAGCAGTGGCCAGATATGCAGCTGATCCAAGGCATAGTTGCAGATTTATCATTGAATACATTTTTGGAAAAAGTCCTTATAATATGCTTACATACAGCCTATTGATCAATACACAAGAAGTCATGGCACAGAACATACCTTATCTCAAGTTGGAGCATGTCATGGCCTGTGTGTGTCTGCTGTCTGGAGTATTCCACCCCCCCATTCAGGTCAGGTTATTAGGAGCCTCTAATTGCACATAAAAGTGACTAGTACATTATGGTAATGCAATTAGTGGATTGTCTGTCTGCAATATTTTTTTAAGATTCCAAATACAGAAGACAAAGGTCTGATGAGAATAGATTAAAAACGCAATTTATCATAATTGAAAGCGAAACAATGCTAGTCTTATGGCATCTTATCAACTGCGGAGCCCCGTCCTTTTTCCATTACAGATTTAGCACCGCCTTATGCTGGTCGTTATAGTGACGAAGCAGGAAAATGCCGTGACACACACACAGCGTGGAAGGTGTGTTGTTTTTGGTTCTTGCCAGAAAACAAATTTAGTTTCAAAAGAAGTTGGAGGCAGCGAAAAAACACAGCAAGGTACTTTTTACCAACAGGTACTTTTTTCTTTTTGAGGTTCCAAGTGAGCTGAGGCGATACAAAGGTTTGTTTTTTTTTAAACCCAAAAAGGCAAGTAGAGGTGCCATGTAATGGAAAAACGCCATTCGTCCTCTTTCCATTCAGTTACACTAGAATCCTGAAATCTGCATAGGACAAGGAAAACCCAATTGTTATATGCAAATTATAGTTTGGATTTCTTCCAGTGGTAACAGTGGTGTCCATTTATGTTGCATTGTGGGACGTTTTCAGCACCCTTTTCTTTCTATTTTGTTCTTTTGTTCCGTTCGTCACTACTTTAAGCTACCATTGCTTATGTAAGAGCATTTGATGATCTAGTCTTTTATTTAACCCCCAACGTTTTCAACTTACTCTTTCTTTAATATACACAAAATAACTCTTTACAACAGTATTCTTACTCAAGATACGCGCCAAATGATTTCTTGAATGTACAAGTAAGACGAGAGTTGTTAATGATGGTACAGCTATGCCTGTGAGATACTTTTACATTGAATTGATATCAAGGAATCGTTAATATCTGTCAGTACCCAGGAGTTTTGATTTCCTGCCGCAAGATATTCAAGCCCACGTTATCCTTTTGGAAGCTTTGCAGCGCTTGTCCGTACAGCAGCAGCACTGTTATGCTAATCCCCTCTTCATCAGTGGCTTGGACTAAGGTCATTCGTTGCAGAGATTCAGATAAGCTATCAAAACCTTGAGCGGAGCATTCAGTGGTCCTGTCAGTCAGCGTATGCCTCTGTCTGGAGTCTGAAGGTCTAGTGGAATTGAGGTGTCGTCCTCAGTCCGAGAAGAGGGCCACGGGTCAGGTTGCTGTGGGAACCGTATCAGTGTTACAGATTCCATCTCCACATCTCAGAAGTTTTTTCAAGTAGTTAATGTGCGAAAATCTATGTATAGTATTTTTTATTTTCCCTAGAATCTATACACACATATATATTACCAATGAATCACCTAAATATTTTCTGTTTATACGGTTCCTCTGTCGGCGAATATATCATCTCCATTTCCAGCATAGCAGACCGAAGTAGAAAATAAAGAATATCCATGTTGTGTACTTCTTTACAAATTAAATAAATATCAGACTGACATGTGATGTGCATTCTTCTTAGAAAACAATTAGTTTTTAGAAATGTCTCATTATATATTGCCCCTAGAAGTGTATTATTCAACATTTGTTTTGTTAACCCTCGGATCCTCGGGTCAAATGTGACTCATTTTCAAAAGGTTTCTATGGGTTTCTTTCAAAGAAATTGTCAAAAGAAATAACGTGGAGGTTCCCTGCAATGCTCTGAACAAATAAAAGAAATGATCAGTTCACTACTTTAAATGAATTTAGGTGTTTTATTAATAGCATTTGAATTTTCTTTTTTTTATAAAAGAACGTTGAAAATAGCTTAAAAAATGTGGGGGAAAACACAGAGAGTGACATATATGACATGGAAAAAGTGATAAAAATCAAGGAAATGGCTAGAGACAACACGAGGGTTGAAGAAGAAAGAGAAAATAGCAATACCTCTAGAATAGCAATGAATAAAAAACGCAATACAAATCCACTCGGCACTAAATGTATCATAAAATAATCTAATTGGAACAAAAGCATATCGTGCTAGCACTAGAAACAAGAACGTGGGTGTTATAGTCTGAGACGCTATTTATCAGATTATGAATTTTGTCTGCCATGTTGGAAAAGTTTTTTATTTTATTTTTTTTAGATCATATCCAGTTTCCTGTTCCCAGTTGCCACATTGTTGATATTTCTTGTTTGACATAATTTGCCATTGCTTGTGAATATATCCTTAACCAAATCTAGTTGAAAAAATGAACACTTAAGACACCTTTCGATGCAACTTGGACACATCAACAATGATGTTACCCGGGAAACCGGGTGTTTCAACATCAGAAACCCTCGCCCAGGCGACCCAGCCAGGGGTGATCAGGTCCAAGTGTCTTAGTAGCTTGTGCGGTCCACGGATCACCACGGATCATGTAACAAGGAGCCCCCCCCTTCATGGACTTGGTTGCAGCCTCTTTGGGCTTGACAAAGCATTGGACTGCCTTGCTAGTTGTTGCTGCCTGCTATAAGAGATCCCTGTGCTGATGACATCCGCTATGACCCACAGCAGCTTGTCTTAGCTTCCCTCTCCCAGCTTAGAATATGCTCCAAGGATCCTCTTCCCCAGCAGGATAGGTTGGACGGGCTTGGGAGGGGGTCACAGACGGATTGAATCAGGAATTTGATCCAGTAATAATAAAAATACCCAATAAATATTGTTATTAAAATGGCCAGTTAGAGGATTTTGTTCGTCTTGCTGGAGGCAAGCACCATCTGAATGCTCTTTAGCTTTTACTACATTTCCATGACAACAAATCACTCCGTTGTGGTGGTAGGCACATTATCTTCCAGATTGACAGGGTGTATACAATATTTGGTTTGATTTGACCAAATGAAATTACAAACACCATCAAACTTATATAGACAAACAGAAGAATGGCCACTATGTATTAGTATTATATATTATTGATATACTGTATATATTGTTGTTGTATATCAATATACAACAACAATGTCTGGATTTTTCCCTTCTCATAGTTGATTTTTATTGTTTTTTTGTTTTCAAATACGTTCAATTTTATTTATTAGGATGTAAATAAACAGTAAACAGTCATTTTTCAAAATTAAAGCTAGCTCATGTCCCTTCACTCATTTTTAGTGTTAACTGGGGAGCGACACATCTGTTCATATATACTGTACATATATATATTTTTAATATATTTTTTAAAAATTCATCAGAATCATTTATAATGACAAATACATGATTCTGATAAATTAATATTTAAAACATAAAAATGTATTGTCAACCAGGTTATGAGTGTTGGCGTTGCATAGTCTGTCCACCAAAGGGCGCTCTACAGCGTCCCTGTTGGCAACACAAAAAAAGAAATTATTATCATATTTAGCAAGAGCTCATAAATAACTACAAATAACTAATGTTAGGGAAACCTGTTGGTTTTGTTTTAAAAAAATATATATATCGGCAGATATACCGGCATATCGGCTTTTTAAATAACAAAAATATTCGTTTCGGTATCGCCCTTAAAATCCTTTACCGGTCGGGCTCTACTAGGATGTGGATGATTTATTAGGATTAATTGTCAGTGTTTGTATAGATATTCTTTGGGGGATTAATTGTTTAATCTATAGAAATGTGAGAAAATAATCCTCAAATGTTATTTGTCAAAGGATTCAGTCAGACAAAAAGTTGAAATCTCTAGTTCACACACACACACACTTCACAGTAGCATCGGTTTTTGATCTATAACCAATATTTGATGAATGTCAATGAACACCGGTCACGCCCCCTACAGCAGTCTGTAGGCTCGATCTACCTCTGACTGGACATCCCAATTCACGTCAAGCTTACTTAGTTAATCGTGCAATGATTCAAGCATTGTGTGGGTGTGTGTGTGTGTGTTTGAAAACTCTCATGATTAGTGTTCTCAGTGACTGTCTGGCTGATGGGGTTGATTTGTCCGACAGTGCTGTGTGTCAGGCAGGCTCAGCGTCCACACTGGAGAACATGAGTGAAGGAGTGGATAATTGATAGTGACAAGGCGCTCCCAGCCTTAATTGCTGCTGGTGAATTAGATTACCTTTTCAAAGTGCCTTCATTAGCAGAGGGAGAGCCATACCAATAGTCCCCTGATTGGCCTCATATTGTTTTGCTGTGAACCTGCTCTGGCAGGGCACAGGGATGTGTGTCTGTTAGTGTGTGTTTTGTTATGGATAAAAAAATTGCTCACTAATTTTTATGTGTGGCTGTAGTTGCACTGCAAATTATTTGGTTCTTACCAAGATAAAAAAAAAAAAAAAACTTTTTTAAGTGTTCAATTTTACACTATAATCTTAAATCAAGCAAGCTTGTCAAGTGAAACGATCTTGCTGCATGGACAGATAATTTCACTTGTTCTGAGTACCTTTTCTCTCAGATTTAGTGTTTTTTTAAATCTTAGACACCCCTATTTTATAGGTTTTTTGGGCCAAAGACTGCTTTCACAATTTTGTGTTAGTTCGCACAAATTACAAAAAAAAATTGTCTCACTAAGCTGTAGTGATATCAAGCAAAATAGTATATAATATATAATATACTGTTTATTGATCCCATTGATTTGCCCATGTTTTGAGATATTGGCCTTTACATTTCTGCTTCCACCCCAGTACTGTGGGAGTGAATGGGAAATTGCAACTAAAGGATCCAACAACAATATTCCTCTGCAGAGAAAGTAGTCCCTTTAGAATCCGTTGCCGGTGATATCTGGAGACTAGTGCGGTTAAATGCGTCTGCTGTCTGTAGATGCGGCTGTGGCTCAGCGGGTGAAGCGGGTTGTACACTTAATGTAGGGTTGGCGGCTCATCCTGTCCACATCCTGTGTCTTGCATGGTTGCTCACTGTCATCCGACCTTCCTCCACCACGCTGCGGAGGAAGGTCTGGCAAGTCAACACAGCATTCCGTGATGGGAGAAAAACGTGGACTGGGTTATTGGTATTTATTTAAGCCAATCACAGTTGTCTTGGGTGTCGCTAAGCACTGGAAGCAATAACAGTGCCGCTGCAAAATAGCTTCTGGAAAGGAATTGTGTTGGTGGAACATGTGTACGTTCAAAAGTAGTCATGCAACAGAAAGCTTCTATTGGACATATAGTCTAGCTAGCTGTATGGATTTACCCTGCAGAGATCTGAGGACCAGGTAACCGGAGGTTAGAACGCCAACACAAAGAAAGCGGAAGGCAAGATACTGTACATCCGGCTCAAAATGAGGGTCATCTAGCGGTTCTTCTGGCAGCACTGGAGCAGTCCTCTAAATGAATCGTCCTCGATATAGACTAGAAACCCAGACTGAGACGCAACTGGTACATGATCAGAACCATGGAGAGCGTCACAGATCGCAGTGCCAGTATTCTGTTGGTTACCCGAAGTAACACAGACACTATTTCTGGAGAGACACAATGCCGAGTCCAAATGTCTTTTTTTCCAATGCTGTGGCCACTGCAAATGAAATTCCCTTCACCTCAATTGTATTGATGTGGAGGCAGTAGAGACAGAAATCTCAAAACCTGGAAAAATAGCACGAAAATATATTTGCATTGCTACGTACCACTGAAGGTCAGTGGGGAAAATACCTACCATAACTTTGGGCAAGCAACCCTTTCATTTCTCATTTTACTTCTTTCTCTTCCATCTTGTGTCTCATTGTGTCTTCACTATGAATGCATGGTATCAGGACCAACACATACTTATTAAGCATATTAGATATTTGCCATGACCGATGCACATTAATTATTGTTTCTTTGCCAATGTCATGACATTTAGCGTCTCTGCGTTCAGTTACATTATAACTGACGGTATTATAACAGTATTAGACATTAAATCACAGCAGGTTGCGGACTCAGTTTTAAGTGCCAGTGCAATCCCTGGTCTCATTACTTTGATTAAAAATATTCCAATGAGTTCCTTGCCAAATAAAAGAGCACTGGTATCTGATCGGTACTTTGTATTGGCAGGCACCCTGAGTTGAGGATCCATGGATTAGTGCATCTCTGCTATTCAGTACATCCATCTGTCCAAAGTCCATTTTTAGTCGTGTACTTCTTACAGGTAAGGCTTTTAGGAGATTCCTATTTTTTAGCAAATTCCAGTGAGCGCTGAAACCTATACCAAGCATCCAAATATCAATAGTGCTAAAATCAGGGGCTTATTTTTTTCGAATACATCTGTGAAAATGGCAGGAACTACTATTAGTACAAAAAGAAAAATTCTCTGTAGATTCCCCCAGTGAATTCAAAGGTCAAGGTTAGTTTTAGCATCCATAGGGTCTCAGCAAGGGGGATCTGGGTTTTTTAAAGGCTTAAAACCTATGTTTGACAGTTGAAGAGAAGTTTCTATGACCCTGCTGCCAGTACAAAAAAAAATAAACACCCTAAAAGCTAAGGGAGGATATTAAAGGGATTTTTACAGTGACAGTAGAGAGCACTTATTATTCCATGCAGAGACGGTGACATGAGCATCTTCTTTAAAAAAAAAAACATTCTGCCCTAACCCAAAAGTCCCAAACCTGTCTTCAACCACTGCTCCATCACCGGGCTCCCAGTACCCCCAACCCCAAAAACCCAATGGCATCACCGTCCCTTTCTCCCTTCTCTCCCCTGCTGAGTTAAATGAAGTGTGCCGGCCTCAAGGGAGTCGCGTGTGCTCAGTTCAGCTCAGCTGGGCTGCCAGCGCTATAAGCGTACTGTGTGATTATTGTCAGAGCGAGACTTCTCCACCCAGGAGGTCTGCGCCGATGGGTCCTATGTCACCGGGGTACAGCCAGCCATGAAGGGTGGGGTGAGAGAGCAAAGGATGAATAGAAACCAGGGTGACTAAAGGACACAGGGAAGGAAGGGAAACACTGTTGGTGGGGCTGATGGGATCGAGGGAGGAATGAAAAAGATGGGAGGAAGGGGAACAAGCAGAAGGGCAAAGAATCATCAAACGAAGGAAAAAGCCAAGCTGAGCGAGGGAAGGCTGATGTATACCTATCTCAGCAGACAAAGACAAGGGAAGACGCACAGAGAGTGATATAAAGGGGGAGAAGCAGAAGAATAATGTGCTTGGAGAAGAATGAGAGGCAGCAGGGAAATCAGCAGAGAAGAGAGACCGAGGGAGGGATGGGGAGGGTGGCTGAAAGGGAAAAAGGCAAAGAGAGAAATTAGAGAGAAGATTTTAGAGCAAGTGATGTGTGCTGTGATTGTTTTTTCTCTCTTTCTCTCTCTCTCTCTCTCTCACTCGCTCCCTCTCTCCCCCTCGCTCGCTCTAAATGGTCGGGATGTGGCCTGTATCTGCCGGCAAGAAGGAACTCAATTTGGGACAATTTACTCTGCAGTCTCAGCCCTGATGCACCTCAGGGACAGAGAATAGAGAGAATGAATGTGAAGGGAGATAGAATCAGCAGCAAGCCACGTACACGCGCACCCACACACTCACACACACACACACACACACACAGACACGCACAACGTGCACCTTGGACACAATTGCCGGCGAGTAGATTTCACTTAGTTAGTTCTAACTCTCCCAGGCGGTCAATACGATTTGAGTTTATAAGGCTTGGAAATGAAAAGCCCTGGATAAGGTTAGATAAACTGTCTGCTATTTGATTTTGGCCCACCTCTTGCAGAAAAACCCACACAAGACAGATGGCTGCAGGGGATACGCTGGTATCATGTTGTGCAAAGGGTCATATGGGTGATTAAGGCTGAATGTGTTTTGACCCTCACACTGTACGTGTATCGGTCTCTCTGTAATGATAAAAACACTCTGTATGAATTTCCATGCGTCTTTTGTATTCTTAGCATATACTGAGTTTTGGAGGGCACAATATTATAACACATTCTTAAATAACAATCACTCAAACCAAGCAAATCTTGTGTTCTGTAACCCTTATACAGTATATAAAAGCCCCCCCCCCCCTCCCTGAAAGTGGGGGCTTTTATTTCCTGACCACAATATTCGATTCTTCCCTGACAGGTTGGCAGCCTGGAAGGTCTGTACACCCTCAGAGACAGCAGGGGGCGCAATGACAGAGCCACCTTTGAGAACAGACTTTCGACCACATTAGGGGTAAGTAGTTTAACTGTTCTGTTAAATAAACACCGCCTAATCAAACACCCTCTCCCCCATCCCACATCACATGTTAGGATCTAGAAAGAAGATCAAGCTGTAGGTTCCCAAAAGATGCCGCTGTGAGGTTGTTTTTTCTTTTTTCTTTTTGGGCCTGACTGTCTGTATAACACAGCGGGAAATGGATTTGTAACTACAGCAAATCAGAGCGTTCAGCTACTTAGACGTGACTGTTTGATACATTTAACACGGCCACGTCAAGGTGAATTCACACCCTGGCATCGGTTCTGATTTTACACAGCATGTATATGCAAATGGAAGTTCATTTGGCCGGCGTTGCTGTTTTAATCAGGGTCTAGTTTTGATTAGCTGGAAAGATGGGGGTAAGAAACAGAGCAATGTGGTGAGTAACGGCTGAAAGTTGTTTACCTTGCTTGTGTAGCTTTGTGTGCCTGTTCCATCCGATATCACTTTGTGCACCCCCTCCCTCGCCACCTTCACTGAGCCTTTCTGCATCACCCTCTGAGCGCACAATGCAGCCTCCTCACAGGGCTTTCGTTGCCTTGGAAACCGTCACCCACGGAGACATCCCATGACAGCCCAGGGTGAGGGAGGAGGGAAGGGAAGAAGGGAGATGCAGCTTTGGCCCCTGTCCGTTCTCCAGGGTGCAACGGACCTCTGGCCCCAACACACTGCCCCTTCAATGACACACACGAGCCCAACGCACAAAACAGCAGTGCATTTATACACACAGAAAGGCACACGTGCATGCACCAAAACACACAAAGCAAGAGCAAGAAACGGACAGCAGCGAGAAGATTCCCAACTTTCTGATTCCGAGTTATCATCTGAATCAGTGTGCGTGTGATTAATTGAAGTAATTTATGTACAATCTCCAGTGACTCCATGTATGGTTCATGATTTCATTAAACTGTAACTCTAATTACTTTTCTACCATCGTAACTTTAGGTGAAAATGAATTTGCACGCCTAAAATGTCCCACATTTGGTAATGAGTCCTAAATTTAATGGATTGCACAAATAATGTTTTGAGATAATGAACAATTGCATACTTAGACATTGCATCTCCTTCTCCGGCGCTGTTGCATCCTTAAATACCTTATCCTGAAGTTCTTGGCTATGTTCTATTTATGCAAACAAATCATTTTCAGCATTGAGCCAGCAACAAATTCTCTATCACCAACTTTGAATCCAATAAGAAACATTATTTTTTTATCTGTTAAAATAATGCCTTAGTCCTTTGAACAATCCGACTAATAGAATCTCCTTTAGAAGCATTTTCTTTAGGCTGTAAACTGTCAATATTGTAATAGGTATATGGAAGATGTATTTATGGTGGGTAATGTGTTGCCAAACACAATACCAGTGTTTTGGCTACAGGAGCTGGCCTGCTGCCAATGCCTGAGCTACTGTATACTCCCCCCACACACCTCTGACCAGGCGTCTGTCTATACAGAGCCGTGTGCTGCTCTTCCCTCTGCATCACACACTGGGCTTTGCATTGCATGGCTGATGGGTTACATTACAGTGCTCCCCAATTGCTGCACAATATGAGATTTAGTAAGTGGTAACTTTGATGACAGAGGTAATGTTAAGTTTTTTTAAACATTAATATGCGTTCCCCCAGCCTGCCTATGGCCCCCCAGTGGCTAGAAATGGCGATAGGTGTAAACCGAGCCGACTGCCTTTGAGGAAATTAAAGCTCAGATAGGCCAATCTGGAATCTTGCTCCTTGTTACCTCATAAGGGGAAAGGTTACCTCCCCTTTCTCTGCTTTGCCCGCCCAGAGAGTTTGGCCCCCATGACCATGACCACTATGGTCTATATAAAAGAGACTTCAGATACAGTATTAGGGGACCACTAAGGTCTATTTAAAAGAGACTTCAGATACAGTATTAGGGGACCACTAAGGTCTATATAAAAGAGACTTCAGATACAGTATTAGGGGACCACTAAGGTCTATTTAAAAGAGACTTCAGATACAGTATTAGGGGACCACTAAGGTCTGTATAAAAGAGACTTCAGATACAGTATTAGGGGACCACTAAGGTCTATATAAAAGAGACTTCAGATACAGTATTAGGGGACCACTGCGGTCTATATAAAAGAGACTTCAGATACAGTATTAGGGGACCACTGCGGTCTATATAAAAGAGACTTCAGATACAATATTAGGGGACCACTAAGGTCTATATAAAAGAGACTTCAGATACAGTATTAGGGGACCACTAAGGTCTATATAAAAGAGACTTCAGATACAGTATTAGGGGACCACTAAGGTCTATATAAAAGAGAATTCAGATACAGTATTAGGGGACCACTAAGGGGTATATAAAAGAGACTTCAGATACAGTATTATGGGACCACTGCGGTCTATATAAAAGAGACTTCAGATACAATATTAGGGGACCACTAAGGTCTATATAAAAGAGACTTCAGATACAGTATTAGGGGACCACTAAGGTCTATATAAAAGAGACTTCAGATACAGTATTAGGGGACCACTAAGGTCTATATAAAAGAGACTTCAGATACAGTATTAGGGGACCACTAAGGGGTATATAAAAGAGACTTCAGATACAGTATTAGGGGACCACTGCGGTCTATATAAAAGAGACTTCAGATACAGCATTAGGGGACCACTAAGGTCTATTTAAAAGAGACTTCAGATACAGTATTAGGGGACCACTAAGGTCTATATAAAAGAGACTTCAGATACAGTATTAGGGGACCACTAAGGTCTATATAAAAGAGACTTCAGATACAGTATTAGGGGACCACTAAGGTCTATATAAAAGAGACTTCAGATACAGTATTAGGGGACCACTAAGGTGTACTGTGCTGTCGGAGCCATCTTCTTCAATTTGGGCCAATTTGACATGTTAAATCGACCAGTGGCCAGTCGGCCTCAATGACCAATCTGATTGGTTGAGTGCCAGCCTCTGAGTAGCAAATCAGTGCACTTATGTTAAAATACTTACCGGAAATGACGAGCGGGTTGAGCGTGACAAAGGCCTCTCAAAATCTGACGAAAATCTTTCAAACTGACCTTTTTTCGATCAAAACAGACTGATGACAGACAGACGTTTCGGTGAACTGTTTCGGTAAAATACGAGATCGTCATTATGTTCAGCTTTGAAATCTGGGAGAAGCCAGACAGATTAGCGGTGCCTGTTGTTATGGAGACGTATTATGTCTCACGCACGCGCAGAACATACACTCAAGTTGGCATCGCTTCGGTGTGTTCCGAGCCAAATGATCATGCCAACGGTTTAATTTGCTTAAAATAGAGCCCGATCGATTTTTAATGCTAATAAATAAAATATTTGGTTATTTAAAAATCCGATATTCCGATATAGCGGCCGATATATATATATAAAAAAAAAAAAATCAATCCAGAAACACCGAAAAACAACACAAACAGATTTCCCTAACATTAGTTATTTGTAATTATTTATGAGTCCTCACTAAAATAATATGATAATAATTAAGAAGAACTGAGGAACATCAAAAGATATTAAAGTTCTGATAAATAAAAATATATATTGTATAAATATATTTTTATTGTATATGAATACAAACTGAAGATTTAAAGTCCTTTGAACAAAAAAATAATAATTATAATAACAGTGTTGCCAACAGGGACGTTGTAGAGCGGTGGACAAACTAACTAGAATACTTTATTTGTCATTATAAATGATTCTGATGAATAAATATAAAAAAATAATAATATTATCGGCCATTATAAATCCGATACCGGCTAGATCGGGAAATGCCTAATATTAGTGGATAAATTGGCCCCCCCGATATATCGGTCGGGCCCTAGTTAAAAATTGAAGCTGAATGAGTTACTGGTTCATCAATGTGTAGGAAAAGCATTATAGGGTGTTTTCATGCGTTGCATCTAGTGGGACTAAACTGAGTGTTTTGTGTTCATAGTTCTCCATGAAATGTTTTATGTAAAATAAAAGTGTTTCTTTCCCAACCGGCAAAATCAGTTTGAATTCATATCTTGGGAACATCAGGAGAGACGTCCAGGTTGCATCCTCCGAACCTTTCCTGGCCCCCAGCCCGGACAAATCTTCTTCACACAACAAAAACAAATCCACGACTGAACTGTTCATTCAACTATGCCTCCTTTATACCACACCACAAGAGGACGGATGTCCAAGTTACATGATGCTCAGACGAGGTCAAAATGACTATTTGCAGTATGTCGACAGTATCATTTAAAAGGCAACCGCGACTACTATTGTGCGTCTGCCCTATTTCTTAGTAATTTCTTAGAGCTTGGTAATGAAAAATTCTGAAATCCTATTTTAGTTGCTTTTTGTAAATTATATAAAAATGTAACTGATTTGTGTTAAATGGGCTTATGTATTGGTCGCAGATTGCCGAAAGAAAAAAACAAATCAAACTCGAATCAGGGCAGACTTTGTGATATAGGTAAATAATGTATCATTGTCCAAAGAATCAATATAATATTGTATTGTGTCCTGTAATCTGTGAGTTACACCCTGACAACTGAGTAAGTAAAAGTAAAACATTTTAGTTGAGCTAAGGAATGTGATTGTGTTCCATAACAGAGGAATAATAAACACACTTTGTAAATCAGTGCAATCTGCAGCAGCTGCTGTAGCTCATATCACTGGCTGAGTGAAAGCAGTACACACACACACACACACACACACACACACACACACACACACACACTGGAGGTCCACGGTGGTTTCTCAGAGGAGGCGGAGCTTTTGCCATCATGTAATCCCGGTCGATTCAGCCCTCTGTCAGCAAAGCAACAATCAGCTGTTGTATTAATCGCCCTACTAATGACACAATTAGCAAGGCTTGTGCATGTGAGCTCACTTACATTCTGACTTAAACAGACACCAAGTACGACATGCACTCACACATGATCACAAGACAAGCATACAGAACGATATCCACACGGGCAACCACCAGACAGTTGGCGCATACACACACATGGCTGCAGTATGCAAAAGATAGTAAGAGTGTCTCTCTCTCTCTTTCTCTCCGCCTGCACCGTGTTTACTTCAGGCACCACCTCCCCCTCATTGACCCCTCGTCCTAACTGTCCTAACTATCGTACCTCTTGCAGTTTCATTCTCAAACACACAGACATGCCTCTGTGATTGAACTCTGCGCTGACCTTTTACAAAATGTCTCGGATACTAACCCCCTGCCAGCTCCTGACATACACTCACTGGTCCCTGCTGGTGTTAGTGATACTACACACCTGATACACACATACAGAAAACCACTGTGCAGAGTCTGTCCCGGGGCTTTGCATTGTCCAGTTGGCTAGCTCACTATTTTTAAAAGCTAGAGTTGCTATGTTTTGAACCCTTGTTTAAAGGGGTGCTATGCAGTTTTGGCCATTTCTTTGCTGTTTTCTCGCTTTTTGCTGCCAGACCCCCTATAGGATTTTCTATAGAGCTCCCCCTACAGGTTTCTCTATAGAGACCCCTACAGGATTTTCTATAGAGCTTCCCTTACAGGTTTCTCTCTAGAGCTCCCCCTACAGGTTTCTCTATAGAGCTCCCCTACAGGTTTCTCTGTAGATCCCCCTACAGGTTTTTCTATAGAGCCCCCACTACAGGTTTCTCTATAGAGCTCCCCTACAAGTTTCTTACTAGAGCTCCCCCTACAAGTTTATCTATTGAGCTCCCCCTACAGGTTTCTCTGTAGAGCCCCCTACAGGTTTCTCTATAGAGCCCCCCTACAGGTTTCTCTATAGAGCCCCACCTACAGCTTTCTCTCTAGAGCCCCCCCCCTACAGGTTTCTCTATAGAGCTCCCCCTACAGGTTTCTCTATAGAGCTCCCCCTACAGGTTTCTCTATAGAGCCCCCCCCTACAGGTTTCTCTATAGAGCCCACCCTATAGGTTTTTCTATAGAGCCCTCCTACAGGTTTCTCTATAGAGCCCCCCCTACAGGTTTCTCTATAGAGCCCACCCTATAGGTTTTTCTATAGAGCCCTCCTACAGGTTTCTCTATAGAGCCCCCCCTACAGGTTTCTCTATAGAGCCCACCCTATAGGTTTTTCTATAGAGCCCCTCCTACAGCTTCAGAATAGATATTTGGCAGCTCCTTATGTTTACTTGTGTCTGACCCCTCCCTCGGTCAGTCTGATGTTCCCTCTTTCTCTGTTCCTCCAACATTGCTTTTCTAGCTTTCTTTTTCTTATTTTCCGGCTCAGCCATGACGATAGTGTGAAAAACTCCATTGCTACCTTGTTAGCCAGTTCCTGAATAGGCGTATGTGTGAAGTGCAATGAAGCAATTTGTCATTGCAAGACCTGATATCACGTAATACTTTGTGATGCTGAGGCGGCCAAAAGTTGCTGGGGGCAGCGAGACGACCACCATTCATAACCATTCCAATGACTCTGAAGCTGTTCAGTTAAGGTAAATTACGCTAAAATACTGTACAGTTCCCCTTTTAATGCGTTAATTCTGTGCAGTTACTTTTATTAATGAGTCACTTTGTTTCTTGGTATTTTAACACCTGTTCTTTGTTCACTAATTGATGGGAGGTCATGACAATCCCTCCAGGATTTTGCGATGTCGCGATCGCGCCAATTTACACGAACTCAACCAATCACCGCGTCTTCGGTGCGACCCACAATTTTGACCAATAACCGGAGTTTCCCGCGACTTCAACCAATCTCGTGCCAGACTTTGTATCGGTATGTGACTCTGAGAGCCAAGGACCAAGCGGGAGTGACAACGGGCTGACGTCACACGTACGTGGCCATATTCATTTCCGTGTTTCTGATACGAAGACGAGACGTGTGTGACTCGAGTATCTCGCATTCACCAACAAAACGTAGAGCGAATGACGGTGCAAAACATGTCAGACCGTCCTGTTAACCTGTATACATGTTAACATCATTGTACGCTGTAGTGATTTTCCACTCTATGTTTCAATCCTGCCTAAATTGAGGACAGCTCCGCTCCTTATTCTAAGTGCAATGATAAGTTAATGTCCAATGAAGTCCTTTATCAAACCGTATGGATGTGTCCCAGGCGTGGATAGGAAATTAACTAACAATGTAAAGATCAACAAGCTACTAACCGACATGTTCAAGTTTAAATCATTCAAAAAATTATTATTTTATGTCTTAAATCCACCAGCCATTTTCATTTGCAGCCGTTTTGCTAAGGTCACTAGGAAAACTCAGCCTACATTTAACTTTATTCTCCTCAAAACAGGTTTCTATTTTATTTTTAAAGAACCATACAAAAAAAAAATTCTCTGTCTCCCGCAACTTCATTGCAACAAACATACAAAAAAACATTGCAACTTTTATCTTTTACAAAAGTTCCCGCAACATCAGGTATTTTGGACCGCACCAATCTCAAAAAAGGACGCAAAATCCTGGAGGGACTGTCTTGAAATGGCTTTGTGTGTGTTTGAATGTTTGTTACCCTTCTGAGACTAAAATGATTCACTCAAAGTTTATTGTCATCGACTAGCCTAGATTTTGGTTGTACTTTTAATGTTCAATTTAAAATGTAATATCCTTGAGTTTCATATATGAAGCTTTCATATATTTAGCCTGAACAAACAGGTGGTGAGCTAGAAAGCATTATAAAGCTAGCTTCACAGATGCTCTCACTCTCTCTCTCTCTCTCTCTCTCTCTCTCTCTCACCCATTCTTCTATCCACACAGGACAGAAAATACATTAGAATTTTCCCTCAATGTTTCCTCACTGCTGAAGCATTTGTGTGTTTTTTTTCCACTCCTTATTTTTCTTTCTCTTTTTTTTGCTGTATTTTTTTTTTTTTAAAGACTCCAGTCACATCCGCAATCCCGTGGCCCTATAAGGAGCTTTCACGCTTTTTGGTTTGCTTTAGATGTTTAATACCCCCTCTCTTTTGTGTCAGGGAGCCGGAGAGGCGTTAAGAAGCGCTGATAAACCCCACTTAGATCCCTTCCTGGCCCGTCACCCCGGCCTGCCGGGCCGCTTTAGCAGGGAACTGATCTGTGACGGCCTGCCACTCAAACTGAGCACTTCTGAAGGCTGACACAATGGAGTGAGCAACACACCAGAGGGCCCGGGGGTGGGTGGGGAGGGTGGAGGAGGAGGGAGGGTGAGGCGGAGGAGGGAGAGGAGGCCAAGGGGTGCCTCAAAAGAAGGCTTGAGGAGGGGGCCAAGGTGCATCTCTCTCTTATCTTTTTCCTATCTTTGAACGTATGCAGTTTCTCCCTCCCTACCCTAGCTGCTCGCGTACTGTAGAGCTCACTTTTTTCTTTTTTTTTTCCGTGCCTCTGTGTTGGTTTCACTGTTTCACATCTTCTAGTCGGCAGTTACACACACAAAACCCCTCTCCTCTGTCTTCTTTCTTTCTGTGGTCAGGGCTATCAGCCTGGCAGCTAGAGATGAGAGATTGAATAAAGAGGCAGAGAGTAGATGGGTGGGGTGGGGGTGGGGGCTGGTCGGGGTTTGAATTCCAGATAGGGATCAGCGGTGCATCAGGGTCTGGATTCTGGTTGGTCATGTGAAGCATTCATTGCTGCGTGGCATCTTGGGTCCAGTGAGGGCCAAGCCGGGGGCCGACAGAGCCTCGGGAGGCACAGCGTTGTGATTGACAGGCGGAGGGAGCACGTGTGGTGGTGGTGGTGGTGGTGGGGGGAGGGGTGGCATGTGGCCACTGCCGCTGCCATGGCCATCACTTTCCCAGGGGGCCATGGGTGGGTAGCGAAGCCCAAAATGTCAGCGCTGATATCTGTGCAGCTCTGTTCGTATCACAGCGCTGCAGCTGCCTGCCATCAACCGCATCCACTCATTCATACAGAGACATGGGAGTTCAATGTGACACACACACACACACACACACACACACACACACACACACACACACACACACGTTTCTGTGTACCTTCCTCAATCATTCTCTTCTTTATTTGTGCACACACACACACACGCATACAGTATATTTTTCATGGGATGTCTGCACACACACACACACACACACACACTTTTACTCTATCCATTTTACGTCTTTTTTCTCCTCCTCCTCCACACATTCACATTGTGCTTCTGTCAGTTCTACCTCAGCTGTTCAATCATGCAAGTGCTCCACGGCCCTTTTCTTCCTCACTGCCGGAATGATTTCTTTCCAAATAAGTTTTTTTTTTTTTTTAAATAGTCCTGCCTTTTGTCTTTTTTCACTGATCTCAAATCTTTTTTTTTCCGTCAGTCCTTCTTTCTGTCGAGGTTTTTATTCTAAAGGGAGAAATGTCAGCTTCTTTTGCCTTCGATGCTGAAGCTGCACTTGCATTGCAACACACGTTGCCATTGAAAGAAGTGCTGTTCGTAAAATGTCCTGTTGGTGATGTCATTATTTTTATGATGGCGCGCTGATGATGAATGCGCTGACAGTGGATGGGTCGGTGTCACAGACAGTGTGGTCAATTGCCCCTCGTCCCCGGAGTCTAACCTTGAACAGCACTCCCTAAAGAGTCTCAATCTGCCATTAAGGCCAATGCCTATACACACACACACACTCTCTCCCCAGTGAGTGTGTGCCATTAGTAGCTGGCAGGGCTTGGTTTGACAGAGAGCGATTAGCTCCCTATCATGTGTATTGATCACCGTGTCCTGGCTGCTCCTTCAGAGGAGGGGCTGAGAGGGTTTTACACTGTAGTTGGGGCCACATCAATTTGAAACATATAGAATGGGAGTTTTGAGTGTATTACAGTATTGTGTATCATTTTGCAGACACAATGACAAACAAAGCGCTACATACTAGAAACCTGTAGACCATGTGAGAGTCTAGAAGGCACTAGCGTCTGGTAACAATAGTTCATTAATTACATAATTGAATAATTTCTAGAACATGCACCCTTTTTTTTTTTTAAGATATTGAGTTTCATGCAGTTTGGACACCTCCATGGAGGGAACCGTGATCCAAGCCCACTATGCACGGGCCTCACCTAAAACACGTGTGCACCAAATATTACACTGAGCTCATTATGTTTTTTTTTATTGAATTCAGTCTTGAATATGATCAGCCTACTATAAACACCAATTTGTCTGAGGTCTTCCGTGTTTAATATCACACATATAGCGTTCTTAGCTCTATCGGCCCCCCCTTATGCTACACCCGTCGTCCTTGGGTAGTTTAGACCAGCTCTTGTTAATTGAATCTAATTGAAGAACATGAAGGGGAATAAAGCAAGCAGGCTTTTAGGATATAAAAGACTGCAGCTGCCTCTCAATAGTATTTATTTTCAACCTCTTCCACTCTGATTTAAGTGTAAGAGGACAATAGTGGTTGGACACTGATATGTGTGTGTTTTTGTGTGTGTGCGTGTGTGTCTGTGATCTGTTGTTTGATTTGGTGCGCCCACCTTCACAAGGACCAGCCTCTTATCAGATCAAAGCTGCAAGCAGCGGCCTATAAAAGAAGTGTGTGTGTGTGTGTGTGTATATGTCTGTGTGCCCTGTGTGTGTGTGCGCCCTGTGTGTACTGTGGAGGACAGAGGTGTAGGTGACGCGGGTGTGTTTTTATTGCTTTTAACCCAGGACAATGGGACTGTAAAGGAGAGAGCGAGCGAGTACTCTTTGAACTAATGAAGAGGAAACCTTTCACTCTCCTCCGTAAAGATACCCAACTCTCCCTGTGCTATGGATTTTCCCTCTCTAAACGGAAACAGAATAGAGAAAAAAAAAAATTAATTTGCTCTGTGCTTCTCACTGTTTTGCTTTTATCCTCATAAATCCACAATCCGAGACAAAAAGCCAGACAAAGCAAAAATAAGGCTTTAGAAAAAGGCTTACATGAGCATGTATTGAGTAAGCTGAGTTGCAGACACTGAACTTACCAAAGGGAAGCGAAGGCAACAAACAATGTCTACTATTTTAGCGATTGACCAACCAGGCTACATTAATTCATATTTTCCTTAAAGTAATGCATGACTGTGTGCTGTGATTTCTAGGTTCACGGGGTGCAGAGGCAGCACAGTCATTATAGAGACAAGCGGGTTCCTGTGACGGGGCCGGACCACAGTACCACTCGCAGTAAGTTTTGAATAAATCTTTCCAGTGACGCTTTTAAAAAGCAACTTAGCACCAGCTAAAAGTCTTGCTTTTGCTGACCTCCCTTGGGTTAACCCTCATGTTGTCCTCGGGTCAAATTGACCCGTTTTCCAATATCAATGTTCTTTTTAATTCCCCAAAATAACATGATTGATTCCACACAACGCTCTTTGGCAAGTACAAATCTCTACTTTCAGTCTTATTCAATTTTATAGCAAAAAAATTCAAGTGCTTTTGAAATAGTATTGAGTAAAAGTTGACATATTCCAGTCTGTGATTATCCATCAACATACTTTCCTTTAGTGTTAGTCTAAATAATTCCTAATTTCTGCTTTTCTATCTCAAACATTAGGTGTAATTTCCTATCAATGAGGTTTATTCACCATAAATTCCAAAAATAACTGTAAAACTAGAAAAAAAGCGTCATAAATGTTGAAAAAAAGGGACAAAAACCTAAGAAAAGTAAAAAACATCAATAAAAAGCGTCAACCAAGGTGTTGATTTTCAATTTTGACGGGAAGACAACGCAAGGGTTAAAGCCCCTTAAAAAACTTGGTTTCAAATGCAAAGTATTGCTTGTAGCATTAATTATTTATAAAAAGGCATCCTTACACACTGCACGAGTAAGCACCATAGGGCAGCTTTTTTTAGATTTCGGCGCCCATGTTATTCAATCCGTCCGGGCGCGTAGCCTCCGTTGTAGGCCCGCACGCTTTATTTTTGGTGTTCCTTTATATTTCTTGTGCCATATGCGAGCGTATGTGTCAAGCCAGGCAGGTAATCACATACAGGAAGACCACAGTGCAGCCGGATATTTCACCAAAGTAAACACATTTCAAAATAAAACAGCCAGCTTTATGGTGATTTATAAAAAGAGCTTTACAGATCTGAAGAACGTATACACAATGTACACAACATATACAAAATGGTTTGATCTTGAAAAATCACTTTGAATTTACCCCCTAGCAACACTCATTAATTGAAAACCCGTTAGTGGAAATGGTAAAAAAAGACTATCAAAACCCCCTAGATACAGAAATAACACTAATAGCAATACAGAGCCAACTGCAGGCTCTAAAGGCTGGAAAGACTTGTGTAGTGGACAGCATCTGCCTTGAGATGCTAAAGCCCAGTAGCCCTATACTGCAGGCAGCCCTCCACAAGCTGTTCCACCTTGTTCTGGAGTCTGGTTATTTCCCTGAGATCTGGAACCATGGACTCCTCACGCCTATTTTCAAAAATGACGACAGGTTGGACCCTAACAATTACAGAGACATTTGTGTGAACAGTAGTCTGGGGAAGGTTTTCTGCAGTATTATTAACTGTCCTTCCTTACCGAGCACAATGTCTTAAGTAAAAATCAAATTGGCTTTTTACTGAAATATTGTACTACTCTACACACTTTTATTAAAAACTACACCAAAATTAAAAATCTGAAAATATTTGCAGGTTTTATAGACTTTAAAAAATCATTCAAGAAGGCAAGAAGGGCTTTTTTTTTTAATTGAAAGCGGTCTAGGGGATAAAGTTTATGACGCTATTAAATCACTGTACTCGGAAGATAAATGTGCAGTAAAGATTGGCTCCAAAAGTACGTAATTCTTTAAAGAGGGGCATGGAGTGAGACAGGGATGCAGTTGGAGTCCAACACTGTTAAACATTTACATCAATGAACTAGCAGCGATGTTGGAACAATCTGCAGCCCCAGGTCTCACACTATATCAAGTTCCTGCTCTATGCCGATGATCTAGTTCTGTAGTTCGGTCAGAGAAGGGGGTTTACAACTGAGCATGTCCATCCTAGAGCAGAACTGTCAGGAATGGACACTAAAAAAAAGTTTTATGGTATTTCAGAGGAGAGACAGATCTCAGGGAAAAAGCCAGAGTTACAACTTTGCTTTGGGCAACACCAGACTAGAACATAAGGGTTCATATAATCACCTTGAAATGAATTAAATGAATCGGGAAGTTTCAACCTGGCCATAAACACACTATGTAATAAAGCTCAAAGAAAAAAAATATCCCCCACAAGAATTTGGCTAAAAATCTACAATTTTCTGATAACACCAATAATGCTTTATGGAAGCGAAGTTTGGGGCCCGATTTGGAATTCTGTTGAATTATTCTAAAAGTTGGCCCAAACACCTCAAACAGTGCATGCAGAGCAGAACAAAAGGTCAATTCAATTTTGGCAGCATTAAAAGACGAATGTACAGCACAATGGCAAAATGAAAGTAAAATACAACACAATCTCCTCTGTTATCAATCCCTGAACAGAGATATCCAATTGGCCGAATATCTCAAATCCAAAAGAAAGATTTTAACCACGAGAGGAATGTCGGGCAAAAGGAAGCCCGAGGAAGACACACAGTAAAACTTAGGGGGGAATTAGCAGAGTGCGGGCATCTCATTCTTTTCAGCTGTATCCAGCCCCTTTTTTTGCCCTGCATCTCATCAGTGGGGAGGTACACACTACTATTTCTAACCCAAAAATGGGTTTCTTTGAACCAAAATGCCCAAATATAGTCCTAACAGGGATGCATGGATGTACGTTGTATGGAACCCATACACGTTACGTTCAATTTTTCTAACATTTGAAAATGGTTTTAAAATAGTATCCTGATTAAACTTTGACATAAACCAGTCTGTGATCCCTTAACATCCTTTGATCTTAACCCTTAGTCAAAATAATTCATAATGTCTGCCTTTTTAACTCAAACTGTTGGTATTATAATATAGAAATCAGGTTTATTGACCATGAATTTAAAACAAAACGTTGAAAGAAAGCGACAAAAACGTTTTAAAAAGGGTCAAAAGCATTAAAAAGAGCCACAAATACTGAAAAAAAAGCACCAACAATTCACTCTTGACCTGGATGGACAACAAGTTTATGGTCAAAGGGAAGACAACACAAGGGCTAATGTTAGAAATGTGTCAGAAAGCATCTAGAGTTACAGAAATGACTTAGGTGTACATACATACAGTTTTTATATGCGTACAATGTGTGTTTGCCACATTTTCTGAATGTTTTTTGCCTTTATGACAGCGAACCTATCTGATGAAACCAGTGGAACCGTTTGATGTCTATTTAATATTTACATCGTGCATGTGTATACCTTTAAGCAAGCCATACGTGTATGATTGTGCATTATCTGTTATCATATGTGTGTGTAATTGGAAGTAGTGGGTGTGTTTGTACGACAATGTACTGGCTCACGTCCTGCTGCGGTGCTGCCTCTCTCTCTCTGTGTGTTACCATCCGCACAGCGTCGCTCAGCCTCTGCTCTGATAGATAATATGAAGGCGAGTTGAAGAGAGAGAGAAATAAAAGAGCAAGGACGCGGTGGATGAACAGTGCATAGTTGAATGCGTATTCACCTACAGTGGGGAAAGAAAAAGTCTTATACTTCTTACTAGTATTGTTTGGATTGAAGCTGCAAATAGTCAACATTATGTGGCAGTATTAAATCTCAAACATTAAGATTTTTATGCCAAACTGTTTCTTGGCAGTGTGGAAGAGTGTCATCATGGGATTCTTAACCCAGTTGAATCATTTGATACAATTAGTAAGACCAGTGTTAGTATTATGGGTGTAATGGTAAAAAAAAAATGAAAACGTAATCATTGAATGGTGACTCATTTGTCGTAATTCTTCATAATATAAAAATGAACGTCACAATTAGGGCTGTCAATCCATTAAAATGTATAATCTCTAATTAATTAGTCATACTTTATTTTTTTAGGATTATTTTTTGGCCATTTTTAGGCCTTTGTTGAAAGAACAGCTGAAGACATGAAAGGGGAGAGAGAGGGGGGAATGTCATGCAGGAAAGGCCAAAGGTCAGCGTCGAACCTGGTTTCGCTGCGTCTAAATATATGGGCGCCCGCTCTACCAGCTAAGCCATCCGGGCGCTCTAATTGCACATTTTTCAATCTGTTCTAAATGTACTTTAAAGTGATATTTTCACATCACATAATATCCAGTGAAGGCCTGCTTTTGGCTTGGGGGCTCGTCCAGGAAGTGGTATTTGGGACTCGGTGTACTCCGGTGATAACTCATTTCACATCGACAGTACACGCAAGTAACTATAGTCTTGTCAAGAGAACCATTTGGAAGGGCTTTCAAACCCAACTTGCCATTCAAGAGACTCCTTTCTTTATCCATTTCTGCTCAAGGAGCTTTGTTTCTGTTGGTATCCACAACGCTGCTGCTGCATCGCTTCTTCATTTCCCAAACTACGGAGCGATCCGGGGCCCAAATCACAGAACGCACGTCCCAAAAAAATAGCTGCGTCAAATTGAATTTGCGTAAACTTGTTACTCTCACGTTCATTTTGACAGCCCTAGTCACTATGTCAGTAATGCTGCGTCATAGTAACTCATTGTATGTGTTTAGCGTTAGCTGTGGTGTTATATGCAGATTTTCTCCCATTTGGATAGAGCCATGCTAACAGTTTTCCATGTGTTTCCAGTCTTTATGCTTGGCTAAGCTAAGCTAATTGTCCCCTGGCTTTAGCTCCATAGATGGTGCCTAATTCTGGAGACTGGTATAGATCTTCTCATTTCAATCTCAACAAGAAGGAAAAAAAAAGTGTATTTCCCAAAATGTTGAATTATTTGTTTTAATTAGTCCTTCCTAATTGTACTCAGGCTAAAAGGGTACTTAGGTGTGTGCGTGAATATATCTTATACTTGAATGAATCTGAATGTACACAAGTGTACTCAGTACTAATTATGCTATTAAATGACAGCGTTGAGTTGGCAGCAGAATGTTTTATGTTGGTGCAGGAGGTGAAAATAGTATTTTCAGTTATTTTTAATTAAATTGATGAGCTTAAATTATAGATATGAGGTGGATAAAACACAGTATACGGCATTATCGGCCCTAGACAAATTGTTTTTGGAAGTGGCTTCTATGACTTTGCATTCACTCATAGAACATTAGACCTATATTGCTGCTCCTTGTTATGTGGCTGATTGTTAAAGGGGAACTATGCAGTTTTTTTTTTAGCTTAATTTACCTTAACTGAATAGCTTCGGAGTCATTGAATGGTTATGTGACGCTTTTGGGTTGAATGGTGGTCGTCTCGCTCCCCCCAGCGCCTGTGACACACTATCGTCACTTCTTATCGTTTTCACACTATCGTCATGACTGAGCCGGCAAAAAAGAAACAGAAAATTAGCAAAGCATTGTTGGAGGAACAGAGAAAGAGGAAACGGCAGACAGACCGAGGGAGGGGTCAGACACGAGTAAACATAAGGAGCTGTTGGGGGGCTCTATATAGAAAAACGGAGGGGGGGGCTCTATAGAGAAACCTGTAGACGGGAGATCTATAGAGAAACCTGTTGGGGGGCTCTATATAGAAAAACAGAGGGGGGGGCTCTATAGAGAAACCTGTAGGGGGGAGATCTATAGAGAAACCTGTTGGGGAGCTCTATATAGAAAAACGGAGGGGGGCTCTATAGAGAAACCTGTAGGGGGGAGATCTATGAAGAAACCTGTTGGGGGGCTCTATGTAGAAAAACGGGGGGCTCTATAGAGAAACCTGTAGGGGGGGCTCTATAGAGAAACTTTTAGGGGGAGCTCTATAGAGAAACCTGTAGGGGGAGCTCTATAGAGAAACCTGTAGGGGGAGCTCTATAGAGAAACCTGTAGGGGGAGCTCTAGAGAGAAACCTGTAGGGGGAGCTCTATAGAGAAACCTGTAGGGGGAGCTCTAGAGAGAAACCTGTAGGGGGAGCTCTAGAGAGAAACCTGTAGGGGGAGCTCTAGAGAGAAACCTGTAGGGGGAGCTCTAGAGAGAAACCTGTAGGGGGAGCTCTAGAGAGAAACCTGTAGGGGGAGCTCTAGAGAGAAACTTTTAGGGGGAGCTCTATAGAGAAACCTGTTGGGGGGGGCTCTATAGAGAAACCTGTAGGGGGAGCTCTAGAGAGAAACTTGTAGGGGGAGCTCTAGAGAGAAACCTGTAGGGGGGCTCTATAGAGAAACCTGTAGGGGGGGCTCTATAGAGAAACCTGTGAGCAAAAAGCAAGAAAACAAGCGCCTCTTCAACTAAAAGCGCATCATGCTATTCCAGTGCTCGGGTTCCCTTTCGGATTGGGTGTCTTTTAAAAAAATAAAATCGGGTATAATAATAAATTTGAGTATGTTTCCTATAGGTCTATAGGACATTTTGGACCAGTGAAGACTTCGAGATTACAGCAGAACTGTTGCACAGTAATATATTGACTCAGATGATAACATTACAAATGGTTAAGACATACCAAAGGTTGGTTAAACAATATTGGCACGTAGTTTTTGTCTACTCCAACGCCATTTTTCCCACGTTTTTGTAACTTACTGTAAACTATAGTACTCTAAATACCATCAGAGACTGCTCCAACACAGGTTACTCGTTTGCATTGGCCATGATGACAGCGCCCCGTGTATGAGTTATATATCTGGGGACTAATTTTAGAATTTATGTTCTTACTTATGTATGCTAAGACCTAGACCTAATTAAAGTGTAGTAGGCCAATGTGTCAGTAATTACTTGGTTCAGAGGGAATGCTGAACCCCGGAAAGTTGCCGAGTCAAATGGTTCAGGATCAATACATGTACATGTTATACCCCTAATTAATACTAATGCTTGAAATATATTCATGCATGTTTGTGTGCAATGTTTTATCGCAGTCATTTAATTAACTTCCCATTTACTAGTGTGATATTAATTAATTTGGCAATACTGTACATACAGTATATTATGAAACAAACTGATTCATATCCATCATGTGTAAGGAAGGGAGAGAGTGAATGGCAGAGAGAGAGCGAGGGAGAGAGAGAGAGAGAATAGCTTGCAAAAGACAGCGAGCCAAGCTGTGCCGCAGTAATGAGATGCTAATAATATGCTAATGATATGGTAATCTTCCAGCAGTATTCCACCTCACTGGCGAGAAGGGGGAATCTGGGAGGCCTTTCACCATTGGTTGGAGAGCAGGGACTTCCTGAAGTCAGAGTTCAAAACCAGAAAGAAAAAAACTACACATACAAACATGTGCACACGCATTCCACACATGATGGGTCTATGTGCTTGCAGGTTCCCGGAGGAGAGAGTCTGCAACAGACAGACAGCCTGAGGAGAATGGGAGTGACCAGTCCCTCGCCTTCAATGACCCGCTCTGGCCAATGCAGTGGGAACTGGTGTGTGTGTGTGTGTGTGTGTTTTTGTGTGTGTTTTTGTTCCTCTCTCTCCTCTCAGCTCTTGTCCTCATGGTGAAGGATGTTCCTCTGACAGGCATAAGTCAGGCATCCTTTCATGTGTGACTGGAGAGAGAGACAGAGGATGGAGGGAGGTAGGCAGATTAGGGCGAAGGAAAGAGAGGGGGAGAGGAGGTGAAGGGGGTTGTCCATATTGAACTGAGACAGATGTCGGGGATTGATTAGGCTCACAGCAACACTGACACAAACTGCTACAACAAGACAAGCTCATCCCTACAGGGTTTGACCAATGTGTGTTAATGCAGAACAACAGCAGCATAAAAACAGTATGTTTGGATAGAAAAATGTCATATTTGTTACTGTAAAGCACTAGCACAAAATATCAACTTCAGTCTGTTCAGTAGCAGCCTTGTGTGTGTGTGTGTGTGCGCTTCCTATTTTTATAATGCCCATACTCTTTATGCACAAATGCACTTGAATTAAGTCAAAGTGGTTTGGCAGATGTACCGCTCCCTCCATCATTATTTGTCTTTTCTGTGCAGTCTCTACCAATTTTCTGAGTGATATCTGTCTCATTACCGTCTTTGATTAAGAGAGAATTACTCATTTTTTGGATGTAATCTGTAGGTTCATCAAATTAATGAGTTAGACTGGGCATTGTTTGATATAGTTGGTACGGTACCTTAATTTTGGCACCAATACCAAAACATTACTTTTCTTGATACAGTGTTCTATTCATGTAGCACAAGGAATAGAACTACTCCAATAAATCCCCCTGGCAAATATATCAGCTGATATTAGCTTATTGCAGATATATCCATATTGGCCGCATGTGTCGGACAATAAATAGAAAGAAATTACAGTTCAACAATTGAGATAATTTAAGATTAAAAAAAAAACATGACCAATACATACATTGTCCAATAGAGAGCACTAACAAGTTTCTTTTTCAAACATAAAACGTCCTCCTCAGTATATATCTTGGTCACAGTTGGTAATAAACAAATATATATCCTTATAATATCCTTATAAAAACAAGGGTAGTTTGTGATAGGTGTTTATTTATGTAGTTAAGCATTTATTTCATTCTAGCTTTTGGTACTCAACAGCTTTGGGTTCTCTCCTGGACACACTTCAGTCAGTACCAACAAAAAATTGAAGTTTGATACCCAGCAATATTAATAAGATACTAATAAGAATACTATAAAATCCACCCCTGTCCATCTTTACAATAGTGTCTTAGTCTCTAGTCTTTCTTATTGCTTATTTGAAGCATTGAAACAGACAGCTTACAGAACAATTTTATTTTATTTTTATTTCTTTAAATATGTTTGTATTTACATGATTTGTTACTATTATTTGACCACTGTGTCCGGTTCACACAAAATACCTCTGTAAATGATAATAATACCAGGTTATAGTCATAACAGCATCATTGTATGTAACCTGTAGTTATAATAGATTTCTGGTATGGCATTGCCAAGCATCCAAACAGTCACACACACACACACACACACACACACACACACACACACACATAGCAGGGCAACAGGGCTCAGCCAATCAAAACGGCTGATGTTCTTGACTGACACGCAAGGGTGTAATCTGACAGAGCCGGGAAGAGGAGAGGAGAGGAGGAGGGGCGGGGTTAAAGATTCACCACGGCAACCGGCAAAAGATTGACTGACACCTCAGCTCTTGGGGCAAAATGGTGGAGGGAAAGTCAGGATGGGGGCGGAGAGTGGGAGAGACATAAAGAGAGTGGGAGAGACATAAATGCAGGAAGGGAGGAGGAGAGATGGGCGGGAAACGAAGCTGAAGTGAAAGAAAAATCGGACAGCTTTTCTGTGTGAGATTGAGATGTGATTATGAGATTGAGATGTGATTTGTCCCAAATAGTCTTCGCTCTTAAATGTCGAACTTTCTTGACAAGATTGTTTATGAGACACAGGCTGCAGCGATTTCCACATCGCTGCAATACTATCGCAGTGATGACCATCACCACCTCATTTTGGAGTAAAATATTGGACAGTCCATGAAATATATGGGGGATTCCTTTTGTGTGTCCGATTATTAGGATTTACTTCTAGGCTTGAATACTACTGATATGTGCATGTAATATTTAATACTCGGCAGGGAAGGTTAATCTCAGCTAAGGTGGACAGCATAGCGCTGCAGTGTTCTACCATTGCACATTACACTGCATACATTAGCCTAGCAGTTAGTGGACTTTTCTTGTGCTTATAGCTTAATCCCGAAAAAATGGTTACATTTTAGCCTGCATGCAAGTTTTTGCAGTGCAACCTTAAATGACAGCAAAACACAGTAAAGTCTCTCACTTTGAGCTGAAATGAAAACTACTGTGTTGCGACATATGTTGTTAAAGTGCCCATATTATTAAAAAAAAATCACTTTTTCTGGGATTTGGTGTTATTTTGTGTCTCTGGTGCTTCCACACACATACAAACTTGGAAAGAAAACTACCCATGCTGTTTTGAGAGAGATCCGGTTTCTGAATGTCCTCTGTCTTCAGTCTCCGGGTGAGCTGTTCAAAATCTGCACGGCTTTCTACGTCACTGGCCGAGATGAGGTGGCTAACCGTAGCATGCTAGCTTCACTTTACCGGCAGTAATGAAAACATATGAAGCCTCCACAGTCCCAGAACACAGTATGATGCATAATATATATAGCTTGATTACTTAAACTAAACCATAGAACATAATCATCATTAACTCAATAATCAGGAAAAATGCTAAGCATTTTTAAGGTTAAGTACACATCTCTCTCTCTCTCTCTCTCTCTCTCTCTCTCTCTCATCCCCTGCTCTCATTCTGTTGTGTTTAATCAGCCTCTGGTGGCCGTGGATATTGATTGAGGGTCAGTAATCTGCTCAGGGTTGGTAGCCTGCCAGGACCAGACGTGTGTGTGTGCGTGTGCGTGTGCGCGTTGTTTCTATGTTTGCTAAAAGCTGGTGTGTACATTATGGGCGAACACACACACACACACACACACACACGTCCGAAGGCAAGTGGACTATTGTGTCCTTGCTTCGGCTGAGTCCTTAGGAGCATGTTCAAATCTGCTAAAATCTATACAGCATCCTGGGCGTGCTTGCTGTGGATGATGTGTGTGTTTTTGTGGGTGTGTATGTGTGTGAAAGAGAGAGGGAGAGAGAGAGTGTTTGTATGCTACAGCTGAGGGGCAGCTAAGATAAAGGCAGAGAAAACATAGATTGTTTTATTGTTGAATGTGTGTCTTCTGCTTAGAGAAAGTGTATTTGTGTGTGTGTGTGTGTGTGTGTGTGTGTGCGCGTGCATGCGTACGTGTGTACGTACTGTATGTATATATGCTAGACTGATAGGATTGGTTGTGTTCCAGTGTTTCAAAGGATGATTATGATTCTGTGCACGCTTATGTGTTATTGTGTGTGTGTGTAAGTGTGAAGCTTGTGTTGTGTTGTTGGCTTTTCACTTCATGACTGTATATATGTGTGTGTGTGTGAGTGAGTCATCGTTCAAGATGCCTCACTGTGGGCTTAAATCCAAGTTCACAAAGGTGTGTGTGTGTGTGTGTGTGTGTGTGTGTGTGTGTGTGTGTGTGTGTGTGTGTGTGTGTGTGTGTGTGTGTGTGTGCTTGTTTTTTGCTCATATGTGTGCCTGTGTATCCTCTGTGTTTGTGTATGTGTGCGCACTCCCCAGGGCCAGTCCTCGTGCTCGGGTGGACGTTAGCTTGGTAGCTGCCTCCATTCATCTGCTTTATTCTCACACACTACAAAGCAGACACACACACACACACACACACGAAGGCAGTGAACGAACTCCGCTGCCCACATACATAGACATATTCAATGTGATTGTTTCTAGAGGCTTCAACTCTGTTGTTGTTATCATGATGGAGAGGAAGAGAGGGAGGGAGTGCACAATAGGGAACGAACAACTCACCAGGGGATTGTGTGTGTGTGTGTGTGTGTGTGTGTGTGTGTGTGTGTTTGGCCCTCTGAACACATACTGTGTCTAAGTGCATGCATTCATCGGCAATAATGTGCACACATTCTCTCACATAAACATGAGTTAAACTTACAATACAGATTCTGCAGAAATTATATTCAAATACAGTGTATATACCACAAGAGAACAATATGAGTGGGTAATAGCTCACTGGAAATGGAAATGAGTATCAGTAGGATGTTATTGATACCACCAATACTGGATACTGACACCGCATGTTGTACTTTTTGAAATTTTACCTCTTATGAGTTGTTTTGAATAGATACAAAACTGAAATGAAACAAAGCAATGTGTCATAAGTAAGTTCTTTCTTTGGCAGCGACAGTTCTGCCAAATATTTGCGTACTGCGTCTATGGCTATGGTAATGTTGCATGCATTGAACATGCAGTATAGGAACAGTATGAAAAAGATATAGAAGATGACACAGAGTACAGCACTCTAAGACTGAATAAATGTACATGTTGGATGTTACAGTAGTCTAAAAGGTGATTTGCCATATTATTTGCATTGCTTCTTTTATCGACACATTCAACCATTTGGAAGAGAGAAACATTTCTACCATTCAGAATCATTTATAACAGATCAATAAGTGTGTACTTATGCAGAGGTGGAACAGTGCAATAACGCAACACAGCGGGAAGTTATGTACCATACCGTAATGTAACTCAGCATTTAACCACATGAATTTCACTAATATTACTGTAGGCAGGGCTGGGCAATATAGAGAAAATCAAATATCACGATATTCTTGAAATACCTCAATGTTGATATTGCAACAATATGGTAGGGTTGACTGTTGGTGCTTTAACAAAATGTTATTTACACAATGAGATTTTTCATAAATAAACACCAGAAATGATTTAATGACTTAGTGGGAAAAGGTAAATAATAGAACAGCTAGAACAGTCTGGTAAGTTCAGAAAATGACATCACTTTACTGTAATGCAGCCAAAACCAGGTAAAGTATCCAAAATCTAAGACGAAATCTAGTCTCATATCACGATATCAATACAACATCAATATATTGCCCAGCCCTAACTGTATTATCAATCATTTGAGGGGATGATGATGCAACACTAAGTAACAGTGTAATGCAGAGAAGATGAATAAAGCTGGACAGGAAGGCTAAAAGCAGAAAACTGGGTGAAATGGGTAAAAAAAAAAAATAAAAAATTAAAAGGATATCTAATGTCAATGCTCTGGCAGCTGCTGGCTTTACAGGTAGTGTTCTTCCGCTTACTGCTAGTGAGAGATGCATTGAGGTTATGTTTAACATCTTGCTGTGGTCCTTTTAAGTTATGATAACAGTGTGTGTGTGTGTGTGTGTGTGTGTGTGTGTGTGTGTGTGTGTGTGTGTGTGTGTGTATAGTTTGCACAGGGCGAGTACATCTCCGGTGGCTTTGACATGAACGTGATGCCAGTTTGGATCAACAACATCACCGGTGATGGAGTAGTGGTCAGCATCATTGATGATGGTGAGTCTACCCTTCACTGCCACACAGACTGATTCCATTAAATAGGTGTAATACTTGGGTACATACTGTTTATTAATAACATTAGACTGATGATTATACAGATGTGGATTTTTCTAGCCGAAATAAGAACATTGTGGCAAACATTTTGTAACAGGACTCATGCTTTGGTTCTTTCTGGTTCTGTACAAGCTGGTAGTTTCATTTTAACCACACATCTTTCTGCTTAATGTAATAAGGCCAGGAGCAGACATCTAACATATCTGGAAAATGCTTCTTTCTTGAAATTGTATAGCCCAATTTGCTGCAAGAGTTTTGTGACTGGCTTTGGTGTTCGCTATCCAAAAAGATCAGAGATTTGCAAAGACTCAAATTTCGTGTGATGAAGCTGAACTCTGGCCCTCAGTGGAGAGGGTGAATGATTTATGTTAGTGCCCCCACCCCCCTCCACCTCCACCTCCACCATCCTCATCTTCGTCTCAGTCACGCCACAATGAGAATTCATTTCTCTCTGATTGCTGGGATATCTGGCAACAAGGGAAATGAGAGAGCGGCATCTTATGGGCTCATTCATCAAGAACTAATTGAAGCCACACTAGTCTCAAGTGCTGATAGAGCTAGTGTTTTTGTGTGTGTGTGTGTGTGTGTTAAAGTGTTCATGTGACACTTTTTTGCATCCAAGTGGCTCTGACTCTGCTGTATGTGTGTGAGAAAGTGGACTCTGAGAAAATGTACTATGAAATTGTCATTATTCTAGGATATGGCATATTGGTGTGGGTGTGTGTTTTTTTTCTTCACCACATGCATCTCTGCATGTCTTTCTGCCTGGATGTGTGTTGATAGATCCTTACTTGACTGGCTGTTTCTGATGAAAGATGCTTCTTTTATGGCGGACGGCTGTGGACAGAAGGCCTTCTCTTTCCTCTGCATACCTGTGTGTGTGTGTGTGTGTGTGTGTGTGTGTGTGTGTGTGTGGGGGTAGTTTTGGCGAGGGGTGGAGGTTAGACAGAATGAGCAAGCGAGAGAGAAAAAACAGAGAAATTAAATAGAGGAAGGATATAGAGGGAAATGTCAGGCAAGAGTAAAAAGGATGCAGTAAGGGAGCGTGTGTGTGTGTGTGTGTGTGTGTGTGTGTAACAGAGAGTATTAGACTTGCACCACTGAATCTCTTCTCCTCTGAGGCTATTGTACTCTGGTGCACCTCTCTGTATTGATTCCGCAGGGCAAGAGCTCCCTCTCTTTCTCTTTCTCTCTCCGTCTTTTCCTTTCTCTCATTTTCTTGGTCTTTCCTCTTCTGTTTACCTCTTCGTTAACTAGGAGGTGACTCCTTCCTCTACCACCATCCTTCTCTCCCTCCCTTCGTCCCTCTCGGACAGTCCGCCACTCACAGCTGAAAGGATCATGTACGCGCTCACCTTTAGCAACCCTTCAATCAATGCATATTGATTTTGATATCACAATGAAATAAATTATTTTTCTTTGAGTGAAAGTACCCCCTGCCCCTCCTGCCTCCTTCTTCTCTCTGTCCACCCTTCCCTCTGTTTTAGCGGTAATGTAATTGGCATCTGATGTTAGCATTGAATGACATTCAGCATGCCACCTTCCATTTGGATGCCTGTGTTTGGGTTTCCTTCTGACTCTCCTCTTTCAGACTATTGTCTCACAGTTGCACCATTAGATATAATTTGCATTAGATTTCATTTTATTACTATACTTCATGGAGCATGAGCCTTACAACTCACAGCTCAATAAAATCAGGGGCCCCATTTGCCAACGTGCATATGTGCAATTCTGTGCATAAAACCTGTGTGTGCTTATTTCTCTGCTTAAAATCTGATTGATCCATATCTTCTTGTGGTTTAGAATGTGTGTACATTTCAGAACCATTTCTGACCATGTGCACCAAAACACTACTAGGTGTAATCATGGCTAAATATATATATATATATATATATATATATATATATATATATATATATATATATATATAGGGAAGGAAGAGATATTTCCTTCTTCATAGAGCTGTGTAGATTGAATTATTACTTTGTTATTACTATTATTATTATTACTACTTAAACTTCTTTTGATGAGACAGAACCAGTGCATTTAATATCATAGATCTCTACAGCAACCAGCAGGTATCCAAAGTGCTTCACATCAGAAACCAAGAATAAAACATCCAAAAATGTATGAAACATAGAAAACAGTCAAATCAGAAAAGGTTACATACTGGATTTCTAAAACTCGCTGATTTGAATGACCGGTTGTGCTCCTGCGGGGTTAAAATCTCAGACAAATACCTTAGGCCAGGCTAGAGTTGGAGTTCCGTCATGGCGGCAGAGTAAGCCATTCGGTCCGTTGTAGCAACGCTGACGAATATCCAGAAGTTAAAGCCCGAGCAAGAACCATCTTTGCTGAGTTCTGTTGGTGGCCATGATGTTGTGGCCCTCCTCCCCATGGGGGTTTGGGAAAAGTTTGATTTTTCAGCTCGCTCTGTTAGTGGCGAAGGAGTTGGCTAAGGCTAACGCTAGCAATGCTAAGCTGACGTCACGACCAAAGTGGTTAGGGCAGATCTAGAGTGGCTGTACCCGCCTTCAAGGAAGTTAACATACTCAATGGAGAGTGGCCAGACTCTCTGGACTAATGAAATGTACCACAGTCTAGTAGGACCAGGCTAACGTACCAGAGTCTGGTAGAACCGGACTAATGTACCAGTGTCTGGTAGGACCAGGCTAATGGACCAGAGTCTGTTAGGACCGGACTAATGTACCAGTGTCTGGTAGGACCAGGCTAATGTACCAGAGTCTGTTAGGACCGGACTAATGTACCAGAGTCTGGTAGGACCGGGCTAATGGACCAGAGTCTGGTAGGACTGGACTAATGTACCAGCGTCTAGTAGGACCAGGCTATTGGACCAGAGTCTGGTAGGACCGGACTAATGTACCAGAGTCTAGTAGGACCAGGCTAATGGACCAGAGTCTGGTAGAACCAGGCAAATGGACCAGAGTCTGGTAGGACCAGGCTAATGGACCAGAGTCTGGTAGGACCGGACTAATGTACCAGAGTCTAGTAGGACCAGGCTAATGGACCAGAGTCTGGTAGGACCAGGCTAATGGACCAGAGTCTGGTAGGACCAGGCTAATGTACCAGAGTTCTCAGCTATGACACATTAGGCACATTAGTAGAGAGAAAGTTCGACATTATACAGTTATTATATTTGGGCTGTAACCCATCTGTGCACACAGTCGGAGACCCTGACCAGTTTACTCTATATCACTGACCATCTAACCACGTTAGATGGAGAACAACAACATCAACAACAAATGAAGCACATCTTCATTGCATTATTTGTAGTGCTCTCACCAACGATTAAAATATTTAATCGCGATTAATCACATTAATGTCATAGTTAGTCGCAATTAATTGCACGTTTTTATCTATTGTAAATGTCCCTTGATTTCTTTTTGTCTCATTATTTATTCTCATTTTAATGCTCTTATCAACATGGAAAAGTGGATCAGCTCGCTTTGTGCAAATGTTTTTTTATTGAAAACAACATTGGCATACAGCTTGTTGTAGTAATCAAGACCCCCAGAATATAGCCTACTGTAGTGTTCATTCTCATGCAAATAATCTCTCACACAATGTAACACAGTCCATTGGGGGGGGGAAACCAGACTCAGCTGTGTGCTTGGTCATCTAGTGGTATTTCAGACTGGTGCTGCGAGGATAGCTCAGTTCACAACGACCAAACCCACAGATCACTTTGGTCTCGTCAATGGAACATTTGGCAACTTTTAAGGAAACTTTCCATCCAGAATCTTATCTTAGCTTTGAGAAATGCCTTTGCAACTCTACCCGCCGACTGCTACTCGCATTTAAATAGCATTTCATTGGCGTGCTCGATGCATGTTTTTTTGTTTGCTTAATGCGAACTGTACCCAAGTACTACGTGGAACTCAGACTCACGTGGCTGCGAGGCTAGCTCAGTAATCACAAACGACTTTGGGGTCAAATGCACTCAGATCTGGGACCAGGTCCCTTGGTCCTGCCAAGATATTGTGAATCATTTGGCAACGTTTGAAAAAGGAAACTTTCCATGCCAGCTAATCTTCACCTATTGCCTCTAGTTGCTACTTTGAGAAATGCCTTTGCAACTCTACCCGCCGACTGCTACTCGCATTTAAATAGCAGTTCATTGGCGTGCTCGATGCATGTTTTTTTGTTTGCTTAATGCGAACTGTACCCAAGTACTACACGTAAACCGAACTCAAGACCACCTGTTTCAATACAGTAATGTGAGCTAATTAAAATGCTGGATATGATTCAACTTAATTTGCTCTTAACAGTGTTGTCACTGTAGGATCTTCGTCCATAACAATTGATAGGTGGAAGGTTTAAGCATGGAGGTTTTCAACTGTATTTCATCTATTCTAAGGATCTTCCACAGAAGGCTTAGTTTGAGGTAAAACGATCCCACAGCTGAGAATAGATTGGAATGTGTCTATTTAGTAGAAGTGTCCTTCAAATCACTGTTTTGTTACGTTACGGACAAGAAGACTATAAGAAACGGAGATAGTCTGATGTTCAGAGAGACACTTTGGGTACACACTGTGTGTGTGTGTGTGTGTGTGTGTGTGTGTGTGAGTGTGTGTGTACGCACGGTTATCTTCCTTGTTCAATAATTGAATGAAGCTGCATTTAATCTAAATTTATTGGACTCGTCATGTGTACAGTCTCCTTCATCATTTCTGGTCGTGATTACCAGATATCATTTAGATATCAGCAATCCCACCAAGTAGTCTGAAAATGTCCCAGTTTATTTTTTTTCCAGACATTTTTAGCGTGTAGCTTGCAAGCTCAAAATTTGTCGTTGTTTCCCGAAGCGAAACAGAGACATCGGGTTGCTGAATGTGAGGCAATTATCCTAGAAATGTACTGTCGATGATCCAGACTACATATAGTGTACATCAACGTAAACAGCATTTAATAGTCATCAGTGGGCTAGAGATATAGATTTATCAGTGAAATGGCGTCCACCTTCCACCCACTTTAGCTCATGACAACCCCACAGTGTCCCTGTCACCCGGCTATCAACATTGTCCTCCGTCCCCCTCCTGGCTCTGTGGCCCAAAAGCACTCCATTATTGATTGGCGCTTACGGTATTGTCATTACATGTCATTGGTACACAGAGAGAGACGCAGGACACAAATTAGACTGGGGAACGGAGATGGATGGATGGCTGGATGGAGAAAGGAAAATGGGGGAATGTACACAAAGGAGACTGAGCAGTGTCTAAGATAATTCAGTGAGCTCAGTGAGTAGAGGTTCTTAAAATGCAGGACAGTTTAATGTCACACTGATTTGCACAGAGCAAGGAAATAGTAATTTTTAAGATACGCTGTCTTCTTTGCAGAGCGGCACAGTAGCGTGTAGTACATAGACAGGTAAACATCAATTTCAGCCAATCTTTACTGCACTCTGTAGCAGATGTACACATTTTACCATTTCCTTTTTATGTCTTAGGAATTACAGTAAGGTGAAGATGGTGGGGTTTTATAGTTGTACCTTGAAAGCAGTCCACTAAGGGAATAATGTGCGTCTCAATATGGAGCTGTATTTACAGTGTGTTGTCATACTGTATGTATTTATCTGTTGATGTAGAAGCAGTGATAAAACATTTTATGGCTGATTATGAAGGCTTACGTAGCTGCCGTAAGAGGTAGAGCTGTATTTTTGATATTCTGCGCTCATGCTGATTGACTTAATGAGGTGTGTCCATACAGCATTAAAAGCATTTACTCTACAGTGTGCTCATGCAGCGTGTCACGTTGATACCGAGTGTGTCCGCGTCCTACAGAAACCTTGCATGTCTAAAAAGTCCATTTGGATAATGAAATTTGAATTCTTAGAACTGTATGGTACACTTTTTGAGTTGGTTTTCTTGGGTAGTGATTATAATCCACAGGGTCATGCTAGACAACATGGTCTGCACCTGGGGGGTGCTATCATCTCAGGGCTTTGCCGAACATCACCGTTAGTACAGTATTCCAAATATTAGTCATCCAGAGATTTCTAAAGAGCTGGTGTTGTGTACTTACCACAAACATACTGCATTTAAAAACCAATCCAAGCAATCCAATTTTTAGTTTTAATTCATTTATACTGAAAAAAACATATATATATATATACTGAACTATATAGTGTAGTGACTTCTAATATCTGAGCACACGCTGTATTTTTCCTATGCAGTGTACACAAAACAGGCCATTATTTCCCGAATAATTAATTTAAAAAAAGGTGTCACTCACAACCGGCTGCAGTTAAACAAAGAGCATGATTATCATGATTATCTCTCACCAGCAAGCAACAAAGTCATTGGCAAGTAGCGAAACAAATTTGTCGCCAGGCAACACATTACCTGTATGAGTGTAATTTTTACTTATTAAAGTCAATATTTATTTGAATAGGTCATCTTTTTTTGTGGGGGTGAATTTGGCAAAAGTTAGGGTTGTAGTTATTGTTGTGTATTTTATCCTCATAGACGTTGCTGGTGTTTTCAACAGAGAGCGCCAAGGTTAGTAACTGTGTAATAAGATAAACTCCATCTTTACAATGCATGTGTCTCTGCATTTTTCCATCATAATTGCGGTGTGTGTGTGTGTGTGTGTGTGCGTGCATGCATGCATGCATCCATGCATTAAGGCAGCGTACTGGCTCAAGTCCAAAGAGTGTCAGAAGTGTGCGTGTGCATGCGGGGCTGTTTGGTAGAAATGACACTGGCCGGCCATGTAAAAGTGTGTCTGACAGGGGGAGCGACGGAGTCAGCGCTTTTCCCCCTCCCTCCTTGCCCCCCGCTGTTCAATCCATCCAGCTGCTGTCACCACAGGGGAGCAGACAATCTATCAAGGCATCGGGATGCATTCTCCTCACCTGCGCCGCGCCTTTAATGAACAGCCAACATGATCCCGGCTGACAAGCAGGAAATGGATGTAATAAAGATTGTTTCTGCATGCTCTTTGCATCCCTGATAAATCACCTTGCTGTGCAACAGATACGGGAGCCACATGGAAATTTGATTTCACACGGCAAGGGGGAGGAAGAAGAGAACAGTGGGGGGAAAAGAAGAGCCGCTAGTTGCAGGGTCACTCTATTTTATTCCCCTTTTTTTCTCCAGCGGAGCAGTGGAGCAAGGTGTTGGATAGAGGGATGTTGTTTTTTCTTTTCTTTTACTTATCCCACCAATGATCTGTTAAGCCTCAAATGTGCCTCTGTGCCTGCAAGTCTATAAACTATAACCAACGATGTGTGGAAACGTACACATAGGTGTCTGTCATCATACTTGGACGTAACAGTACTGTGCGCTAGGGGGCAGGACCGCAGAAACCAAAACCAGAATACACAGGATATAAAGAAACATATAGATGGAAACCTGTTTTCATTGCGAAAAAATAAGAAGGTTCTTGATACAATTAAGAATTTTGATTAGAAACTGGCATAAATTAGCCTGGATGCCAGCCAACTTAGCCCCGCCCACAACATTTAAGTTTGTTCTGGACTTGGTCCGTTGTGGAGCAACTCTGTCTCATGGGGGGGGCCAAATTCTCTGAGTGGGCAAAGCAGAGAAAAGGGAGGTAACCTTGCCCCTTATGACCTCATAAGTAGCAAGATTCCAGATCGGCCCATCTGAGCTTTCATTTTCTCAAAGGCAGAGCAGATTACCCAGGGCTCGGTTTACACCTATCACCATTTGTAGCCACTGGGGGGGCCATAGGCAGGCTGGGGGGACTCATATTAAAGTGAAATTTCCATGCCATGGGACCTTTAATATGAGAGTTTACTGGCGAGTGTTTTAAGGCCATTTTTACAGTGCTGACCCGAGGTTATTAAGACCTGTGTGCCAACAAATAGATAAGGAAAATAAATTGTGTTATTTATGTTATTTCGATACTTTTAGAACCAGAAGTACTGCTGTTGGCCGCTTAGTTGTAACATTAAGGCTATCTACGCAAGCACTGCAGGATACCCAGGGATATATAATATATTAATGTAAAAAAAAAAACTCATGAAGTGAAATTGTCATGCCATGGGACCTTTAAGGGGAAGTTTGCCAATTTTCTGTGTACTGCCGTAGATGGTGATGAATGGCGCCAGTTTACTTGCCGGTAAAACTCGCTTCAGCCGGTTTTGGAATCGACAACTTGCCACTGTTAGATGTTAGCTTAGTGCAGCGTCATCCTCCCCAGCTCCACCCTCTCGTCCAAAAATTGGTCGAGATGGAAACGGACAAATTGCCAAACTCAAGGCTTCAAAACTGTCGTCCACAAACCAATGGTTCAACTTTACTGCTGCTACTTCCATTATTTTTAACCATGGTCTTTGGTCTCGCCACCCCGATGTGTTTATAGCAAACTGAGAAAACAATATCAGCATGAAGGCCTATAGCACACTACAGCACCCCCACTCAAAGACACACTATAAGACCAACCACCACATCATACTACATGGCCTGCTGTCCAAACCTACTGTAGTAGATCTCTTTACAGGAAGGCATTCATATAGTGGAGTACAGGCATAGCTAAAGAAATGGGGGGCGGGGGGTAATGATTGGAGCTGGGGAGGAATAATAGTAGGGGAGCAGGAGAAATACATGGGGAATGGAATATAAGAGAATAAAGGGAGAGCGAGATTGAGATAGAGTGAGGACGTGAGAGGGAAGAGTGAGTTGGGGGGGATGCAGATATGGGGGAGGCTGGGTAATTTATGATTTAATCTAATGCAGTCTGGACCTGCTGTAAGTCACACAGACCTCAGCTGGGAAAGCGCGGGAGGGAGAGATGGAGAAATCGAGAGAGAGACATTAACCTTTCCTTGAAGCGAGCGTGGAGCTGTTTTATCTGACCACCATCCACCCCTGTAAACCTTTTCTCCTCTCCACCTCTACTTCCCGCTTCTAGGGGCTGTGTTTGCCAAATGTGTCATTTAATCGTAATCAACTTTGGTGCCACGGAGTTAAAGTAAAGATTTTCAAAATACATTTACGTTGATTTTGTTTCCGCTGATTGATACAACGTTCTGGGGACTGAAGCTGAGCTCTTCTCATGTCGATGTCTTCTTTTTACTGAAAGCGATGCGAAAAAACCTCAGAATACACTCAAACTTCAACAAAATAAACCCCAAATGAAAGAGCTGTCAGAGAACCGCCCACACTGAAAACATATTGGTGGGAAGTATGGAGTGATGGATACAAAGATGGATGCAAACTCAATGACAGAATAGGATTTAATCAAGGATTCCAAAATTTCACATCAGCATAAAGTTTTATGTTTTTCACACACTGATCCTACAACTCAATCTGCAACACCAGTTGCATCTTAGGCTGCTTTTGTACTTTCTAATATGGATTTTGGTTTGATTTTCTGAGACCACATATGTGTCATATACAAATTCTGCAAATAAATATGGGAAAATGACTCTAACTGATATCTCATAATATGCTGTTTAAATGAAATATCCCAAAAAGTTGTCAATGGCCTTGCTGCTGCAATAGCACCAGTATGATTTTATGAAAAAAATATGATCTCAGTTGCAATATCATTGAGCATATGTAGTATCTATGGGCTACTACATCTAAATAATTAGTTTTTCACCTTGTCTGATTCCTTTATTGGAGACTGCCTCCCTGAAATGGCTGTGTTGACATTCTCGTGTTCACTGATAGAGAGACTGGTATGCTACTTCCACAGAGGGTGACACTGGAACCAGTTCTCGCTCCCATCCCATCCCGAGCCCACGAAAATACTCCCGGCATATCCTGATTTTTTGGTCTAAAATAAAATTCCTCAACCGCTAGCTCACCCAGTGGGAGCGTGTACCCCATATTGGCTGAGTCTTGCAGCGGCCCGGGTTCAAATCTGACCTGCGGCCCTTTGCTTCGCGTCATCTCCCAGCTTTCGTGTCTATTTACTGTCATTCTGAATAAAGGGGAAAAAGCCCCAAATCTTTAAAAAAAAAAATCTTCCGACTCCTTCCGGCTCCTGTTGATTTCAATGCTCTCATGTCACCAACAGTGAGACTGACTACCGTACCGCGCGACTCCCGAAAAATAGTCGCCCTCTACTTCTCTCCACAGACATCAGAAACTTGTCTGATAACACACAAGCAGCCCATGCTGACCAATTTCTGTGGAGGAGCAAATCAGCTACATAATACTATAGCCACACTGTAGCCTGTTAATGCGGAATAGGTGTCATATACGTACATCCATTCATCCATCCATCCATTTATCCATTATTTGTACTTGCTTATTCTTTGCACGGTGGCAGTGGCCTGGAGCCAATGCCACATGACAGCATAGGCTCCAGCATCTTCCAGATGAAGAATTAGATTGGAAATGAAAAGAAATCTGTGTGGCGATAGAAAGAAGTGAGCTTACCAGACCTCTGTAGCCCGCTCCTCATCTCTGCTTGAGGCTAGGGACTTAAGCCTACGTGAGCTGCTGTTAGCATCATACAGTCAAATCTGACTGAACTGTCGACAGACAACTTGAGTTGCATTCTGGGTATTCGGCATGTTTTTGTTTTTTTTTTTACAAGAAGAATGCATGGAATAAAAAAGACGATCTGGTTCTGCGGCATCTATTTCCCTGTCCCTTGTGAGTCAGACAATAATATAGGAGTGGAAGGCTAAATTGGAGGAGTACCCTGTTAAATAACTATTGAGGTGAAGTGTTTGCAGTGAAGATCAGAGAAAAGACATCGAGCAATGTCCGGACGCTAATGGCCCATAGGACCTTGACTACAAAACATCCTTTGCACCAAGGATACCGGGAAAGAGGACACACTACGCATGCACACAAGACAAAACTCAGAGATACTTTTTTCAGGATGATGAAGTTAATTGCAGACATGCTGAAATTTCTCTTATAAACAAATTGTGGCTGACTTCCTGGAGGATGGAGACTTGGATCAGGCTGCCCCTGTTTCACTTCCGACCACACAATTATCAATGATGTCACAGCAGGTATAGCACTTAAAGGGGGCACTATGTAGTTTTTTTTGTTGTCTTCCCGTCAAAAATATACTTTTGTTGATGCTTTTTATCAATGTTTTTAACTTTCTTCTTACATTTGTCCCTTTTTTTTCAACACTTTTGATGCTTTTTTCAATGTTCAAGATTATGTAACACTAACTTATTAACTTTAGTTTTACAGTGATTTTTGGAATTTATGGTCAATAAACCTCATTTATAGGAAATTATATGTAATGTTTGAGTTAGAAAAGCAGAAATTAGGAATTATTTTGATTAAAATTAAAGGAATGTACAGTATGTTGATGGATAACCACAGACTGGAATATGTCAACTTTTACTCAATACTATTTCAAAACCACTTCAATTTGAATAAGACACCCCAAAATTAATGAAAGTAGAGATTTGTACTTGACAAAGATCGTTGTGTGAAATCAACCATGTTATTTTGGGTAATTAAAAGGACATTGATATAGGAAAACGGGTCAATTTGACCCAAGGACAACATGAGGGTTAACTGAAGAGCTGAGTCACTGGACTGGTTATGTGACTTTTTTCGAGTTGGATGGTGGTCGAAACTGCATAGAGCCCTTTTAAATAGCACTTTTACATGATCAGTGTGCAGACATGTCTTTAGAAAAGCCTGTCCTAGTCAGTTACATGATCCCTAGTGTGAAACATTGCCAATCCAGATTCCTCTTGCTGATGTTCCTTGTACTCGGCATGGTTAGACAAAAGGGAGCCAATCGCTACTCTCTAAGACACAGTGAACCAATGGAATCAGCAAATACCATGGTAGTGGGCTGCACCGGTGCCTACTACCAGAGCGCAAGTTTTGTTTCTACGTCAATTCTACTCTCCAGAGAACCATTTGCCTGGATAAATATTGGTTTTGCGTAGGCCCCCGTAATGGCACCCTGTGCAGGCCGCGGGGCCCGTAAGTGACGTTGTCTGTCATGCAGTTGGCAGGCTGGCGTGGGAGTCGTTGGCACATTGTGGGGTCTCTCCAACGCTCATTTGGATTCACTCAGCCCCAATCATGCCACTACACTCAGCGACTACACACTTCCACACTCCACTCACACACTACTCCCACTACCTGTTTGGGCGCCGGCGCTCTCATTTGCATGAAATAAGATGGAAATGGAGCCCTTATTTATGCCAACAGAAATGGAGTGTGTTATTAAGGGCACTATTGTGCAAAAGAGACGGTGGCGGTAAGAATACATTACAGAGGCTATTTCTGGAGTGGCTCGAGTCACACAGAGGGTAATGCTTTACAGGTCCCTGATGACTTCTACAGTCTGGGCGCCAACACTCTGGATGGGCTGTGTGTAGGTTTATGTGCATTTGGATGTGAATGTGTGTATTTTTGTTTATGTTTTTGTTTGATTGGTGTGTCTTTGTGCATTTATCTACAGTACCGTTATGTATGTGTGTGTGTGTGTGTGTATGTGTAGTCTTGCTCACGCCTAGTGATTATGATTCTAGGAGATGATCATTTGTATATTGCCTGGTGATGGATGGGTTTCCTGTGATTGACAGGTCTCCATTCATACAGGCTTCATTGTAAGTCTGTTTTTATTGTGTAGGCTGGGCAGGAGGGAGGTAGAGCTCTTTTTCTGTCAGTTAGGCATTGATACAGGGGTTCGAAGCTTTCAGTGGGTCATTTCTGTTTGGACGAGAGGAGCGCAAGTGCTACCCTGCTAGAAAAAAAGTGCTTGTTTTTAGCCTGCATTAGCAACATGGCCACATCTTGGGTTTATAATAAATGTATATATATTATGTATGGTTGGTCATCATTGTGCACATTTTTAAAGTGTTGAATATTAGGAATTGAGGCCCTGATATTTTCCTTGGATTGCTTGTCAAAATTGGTTCCAGTTTCTAGGCAGAAACATTACCAGAATTACTGGCATGTGTTTGCTTGTGTATCTTTATTCTGTCATATACCGAATAAAGGCGCCTTCTCAAAACTGCATTAATGCTCTCACTGCCCAATGTGAGGCGAGTGCAGATTTGAGTCGTGCATGCGTCACTTTGCGACAAGATGCTGACAAGAGACTTCTGTAATATCAATACAGTAAAAATGGACCTACTTAACCAAGTTGGTTTATTGCTGGCTACAAGTTAGCATCAAACACTACAAAGGCTGTCACTTGAACAGCGTTTTGAGCTAACGTCAGCAATTAAACAATCATAGATAGCTTTTTGAAATTATTCCCATCTTCTGTTATTGTTTGTATTGAGAAAAGTCTATTATTTCATGGATTTCAGAAATATCAATATGACATTATACTGTAAACCGTGCGCGACTCAAATCTGCACTCGCCTCACATTGGGGAGTGACAAACGCTACCTTAGTCCAAACTTGAAGTTACATTTATTACAGCAAAGCAACTACATCGACTTTTTGTCTGTATCGGTTCATGCTATTTTCATTTCCATGCTAAAATGAAATCCCACTGTTGTTGCAGCTGTGTGGCATAATAACTTTAGCCATGCCAGCGGTGTGCCGGCGTCCCTCTAGGGATCAATCTTTTGAATTAATGATTATTACGACTTTGGTGAGCCCCTGACTTTCCTTCTGGTGCCACCAGCAAATTGACATTTGTGGTTTTAAGTGAAATGTCTATTGGATGATTTGCCCCAGGATCAGGATGAATTGTAATTGTAAAGTGTCTAGTGCTAGAGTTATTAGTACTAGTACTAGTAGTACAGCCTAGGGCTGGGCGATATAGAGGAAATCAAATATCGCAATATTCTTGACCAAATACCTCAATGTCAATAGCCACGATGTCGATAAAACCAGGTAAAGACAACACTTACCATATTACGATATTACAATATATCCAAAATCTAAGACGATATCTAGTCTCATATCGCGATATCGATACATCGATATATTGCCCAGCCCTAGTACAGCCTCATACTGTAATACTACTACGCTTGTTAGAGTAAATGGGAACGAAGCAGAGTGCCAAATGTGTAAAGACTAAACAGGCCTCATCAGATATATACATTCCTAAATCAGAATTCAGGGTAGTGTTCAGGGGCGTAGCACATCATTCTGGGCCCTGTAGAAAAGCATTCTCTATGGACCACTCCCCGCATCCACAGCTATTCATTCTAGCATCTTTTTGGGCCCCCCTCACATGAGGGCCCCGGGTACTCAGTCCTCTTTTTCCCCACAGTCCGACGCCCCTGGCAGTGTTCAACAGGAGGAGCAGTGCTTGCGTAGATAGCCCTAATGTTACAACTAAGCGGCCAACAGCCATACTTGTGGACCTTAAAGCATCACAATAACATAAATAACACAATTGATTTTCCTTATCTACTACTTGGCACACAGGTCTTAATAACCTCGGGTCAGCACTGTAAAAATGGCCTTAAAACACTCGCCAGTAAACTCTCATATTAAAGGTCCCATGGCATGGAAATTTCACTTTAATATGAGTTCCCCCAGCCTGCCTATGGCCCCCCAGTGGCTAGAAATGGTGATAGGTGTAAACCAAGTCCTGGGTATCCTGTTCTGTCTTTGATAAAATGAAAGCTCAGATGGGCCAATCTGGAATCTTGTCCCTTATGAGGTCATAAGGGGCAAGGTTACCTACCTTTCTCTGCTTTGCTCGTCCAGAGAATTTGGCCCACCCATGAGAGAGAGACATCATGGCTTTGAAAAGCTACAGACTCAGAAATGGCACATACTAAGGAAAACTCATTGTGGGATTGGCTCTAATGGCTGGAATTGTGCACCATTGCTGAATTTAGGGAAAGAGACTTCAGATACAGTATTAGGGGACCACTAAGGTCTATATAAAAGAGACTTCAGATACAGTATTAGGGGACCACTAAGGTCTATATAAAAGAGACTTCAGATACAGTATTAGGGGACCACTAAGGTCTATATAAAAGAGACTTCAGATACAGTATTAAGGGACCACTAAGGTCTATATAAAAGAGACTTCAGATACAGTATTAGGGGACCACTAAGGTCTATATAAAAGAGACTTCAGATACAGTATTAGGGGACCACTAAGGTCTATATAAAAGAGACTTCAGATACAGTATTAGGGGACCACTAAGGTCTATATAAAAGAGACTTCAGATACAGTATTAGGGACCACTAAGGTCTATATAAAAGAGACTTCAGATACAGTATTAGGGGACCACTAAGGTCTATATAAAAGAGACTTCAGATACAGTATTAGTGGACCACTAAGAGACTTCAGATACAGTATTAGGGGACACTAAGGTCTATATAAAAGCATCCAAAAAGCACCATGTCATGGGAAATTGACATGAGGATATGCTAAAACCAGGATTCTATATAGTGCTTTTTTATTTTTCATTTTCGATGACTTCATTTTCTACTACATAAGCCTAATAACTCATCCTGGGAAAAGGGTGAAATTTCCAGGAAGTATTCATTTTCAGATCATGGAAAAACCTTCATTCCTAACTCTGAACCATTTTCATATTTGAAAGTCTCTTCTCTTTCTTACTACACCTATGCCCATGGTATTTTTTATGTTTTGGGAAAACCGCCCCCGGTGTTCTTGTCACCTTTAACTGACCCTAGCAGACAGCTAGCTCTTTCTCTGATGTGACCTGACCTTGCTGGCCTTTTACATCCAGCACAAACCTGAACCTGCTCCACCACTAACCCTTGATTGGCCCCTGGGTGACCCCGTGACCTTTAACCTTATCAGGTCTTGTGTTCCCAGGCTGCCTCTCTCATTATGAGCTGCCCAGTTGGGTGGGTGAACCCTGCAACTGCACCATGACATGGAAAAGGAGGGCGTAAAAGAAGAGTTAAAGCTGTAACATCTATAATCATAGAAATAGAAATGATGATATTATCTTGATATTGTCTTTGTGCATAAGGATTTAATATCTTATTTATCAGCTCATACTGTGAGTGTCTGTGAGGAAGAATGTAGGGTAATGGAGACCAGACTTGTTTGTGAAGGCGCTACCGTGTTTTGTCGTTGTGCGTGATGCCTTGTAATGGCGTTTATTAGCATGGGAGTAGCAGCCTGGGAGCGCGTCTCATCTGTCCCCCTGAAGGGTGGCCATTTTGAAAAACTGAATGTTAAAACAAAGAGAGAAAAAAAAGTTGCCCATTAACTGGAAATCCCTCCCCCCCCCTTCCCAGGGCTAAATTGGTGTAAATAGTGTTGTTCCCCTCTCTGTCAAAGATATATGGAATGTCGTTTCGCTGATGGCTTCAGTAAATGCTCCAGCCAGGCAGGCGTAGAGATATAACAGATCTGCTCCAACACTGCATCTAACCACTGGGCTGTGTAACTGGCCCTATACTGCATTTGTCATTCGATGTGGGTGGGTGTATGTGTGCGTGTATGTGTGTGTATTCACAAGCATTTAGGAGATGGAAACAATTGAAGCAAGTAGGGAAGGACGGAAGAAAAAGGAAGGAGTGACAGAGAGCGGAGAGAGCTGCAGTTGGGAAAATACACATCAAATAAGCTAATGTCAAGGCCAGTGTGATGCCATAACTTCTCCATTCAACGAGAGGTCAAACTAGGGTCAAGCTCTATTGATTTCTTTCCAGGCTTTGTGGCAGTATTTCTTTCTACTTCTAGGCCTTCACCAGCCCTGGATGGGATTGCTCTGGAACATACAGAGCAGAGCTATTTCTCCCTTCTACATCTCAATGCAAAGCCAAACATTCTGATAGTGGTAGTGAAATAGTGATATATGTACTTGTAAGATAACAGATACAAATTTAAATTTAATTTAGCTTATCATTTTATTTGTTTTTCCCGGTATATTTGTCAGGTTCATGCAGATTTGTGTGTGTTTCTGCTATATATGGACGTAAGCTTATCATATTGCTTGTACACTGCAGAATCTTGTGTGTGTGTGTGTGTGTGTGAGTTTGCTTACATATCAGTGTGTTCCTGTGTTCGCTGGCGTACCGTGATGGATCGCAGCAGTCCCCTGTTTACCTAGCCTCATGATTTCCTGTGCGTGCATGTAACAAGTGGAGTTTGGCAGGATTAATGAGCACACAGCTTGCTGAATGGGTGTTTGGCTCCACAAAGCACTCCATCATGGCCTGATGCTGCTACCATATCCCTCACACACAAACACACACACACACACAATGCACCCTGCAACTCACCACTTACCCCTGCTCTTAATTACACATGCTTAGCCAAGTCCTATTAAGCAAGCCCCCCCGCCCATGCTAACAAATGTTAAAGCATCCACATTTCTCATAGAGAGCAGTGTTAAATATAGTCTCCACGCTGCAGCGTGTAGGAGGTAAATTGTTCTAATATGTTTGCTCCAGAGAGGCACAAAGGAAGAGATAGTAACGCTTAATAGAAATATTCAACTCACTGCCAGAAAAGAATCGGTTAATAATCATCCTCCCAAAATTATAATTATTGTCATGTAAGTTTTTCAGTTCAAATAACTTGGGTGTCTAGTGTGTAACGATTGAGGGGTATCGGACTTGAAAAATGGTTCATGACAACAGGAATGACTTTCAGTTTAACTCAGTTTAGTAGTCTACACTTTGGGGATTACTAGGTGCAGTAGCCTGTAACATCTGTTTGATGTGCACTGTAGCACAGGGAGACTGTGCGTTCATGGGCATCGGAAAACCATTTTTCCCAGTTTATTGTGGACAAACGCCTCTGCCAAGAAACATAAACAGGCATAATGTATAAAAAAACAGCACCTTATCCGTGTCCTTTCCCGTCCATTGACCTGCAGATAACCCAAACACCTGTCCATGTGCTGTTTGTATGCTCGCATAAGGAAGCAGCAGAAAATATTTGTTATTGTGGCCTCCGTGTTTTCACACACCTGATACTCTAGGCTACGCCCAGCAGTTGGTGGCAGTCATGCAACAAGTTGTTATGCCAAACGCCAATATAACAGAAGAAGAAGAACACGCATCCCAACCATGTAAACGCTGGCTGTTGGAAAAATTCCCAGGTGGCATGAAGGCACCATGATTACTCATTATTAACAGAAAATCTGTTCAATTTGGGTTGTGGAGTTTAACCCTCATGTTGTCCTCGGGTCAAATTGACCCGTTTTCCTATATCAATGTTCTTTTTAACTACCCAAAATAACATGATTGATTCCACACAACACTCTTTGGCAAGTACACATCTCTACTATCATTCATTTTGGGGCATCTTATTCAATTTTATAGCAAAAAAGTTGACTAATTCCAGTCTGTGATTATCCTTAAATATACTGTATATTCCTTTAATTTTAGTCTAAATAATTCCTAATTCCTGCTTTTTTTTTCCTGCAGTATAATTTTCTAGAAATTAGGTTTATTGACCATGAATTCCAAAAATAACTGTCAAACTAAAGTTAATAAGTTAGTGTTACGCAGTGTTGGAAATGTCAAAACATTGAAAAAAAGTGTCAAAAGTATTGAAGAAAGGGACAAAAATGTAAGAAAAAGCTAAAAACATTGATAAAAAGTGTCAACAAAAGTGTTGCTTTTCAATTTCGATGGGAAGTTAACACAAGGGTTAAAATAAAAAAAAACATAGGGGGTTATTAGGAAGGGAAGATTACATAAAAAGACACTTGAAGTGGAATTCTGGGAGTTGTTGGATCCAGTGTTTTTCTTAACCCATACTAGATACTTGCAAAGCACACTGGTTGCATTGCGACACATTGTTTTTAGGGGTGTGACTCTTCACTGCTCTGATGATTTGGTTATCGTGTCAACGATTCAAATCGATTTGATATCACGATGCATCAGGGTGCTAGACTGGATAAACCCCGCCCACTCTGCCGACGATTTGATTTCACCCCGCAGCTCGGTCTGGAAAACCTGCACCTTTAATTCTCCTGCTGAGGCTCACAATTTTGCCGAGTCCCCAGACCAATGCTCAATCTCACATCTATTGAGCTCGGCTTGGTTTGGTGATAGCCAGACTATCAGAATGTGTCACTTTCTCCCTATTATTTTTTATTGCTACTCATGGTTTTCATCAACAAAATGAAGCAGTCAAATGTATGAACTCCCCTTTTTATTGTATCTGCTCTTGACAAAGACACTTCCTGAATGTAGTGGAGTCTGAACACAGCAGACAAAGTAACATCAAATCAGTTGTAAGGCTGCACAATATGAGGAAAATCTCTAATTGCGATTATTTTGACTGATATTGTGATATGATTCACGATATTGGAGGGAATGATTATTTTTGTATCATTATTCTCATTTTCCTTGAAAAAAAGATTGAAATGTGTTTTTTCTTTGCAACACACTGAGACTTGGAACTCATCCCAGAGCCAAAAACACAGATAGGAAAGCTGGGAGGGAGGGCATTTTAGAATGGTTTGATACATCTTTTGCCTTCAACAAATATTGCAGTAGTTCATATTGAGATTTCGATAAAATTGCGATTAATTGTGCATCGATTATGGTCTCTATGGAGAATCGCCCAGGTCCACGTCGTGATGCATTGATGCAATGATCTCAAAAAGCTATGGGTGTGTATGGCCTGACAGTACAGTATGCCAGTGTATGTTCTTTTGCATGTACATCAGAGGGTTTGCAAAGACTACTCAGTGGTTCTTATTCGGTCTGTATATGTTTTCATGTGTGTATGTTTGGGTCTGTGGTAGAGGAGGGTGGTAGAAAGGAGGACAGGAGGGTAGAGAAGAAATCAAATCCCTTAATTGCTGCATTTTTCATCTCCATCTTTTGTTTTATGGCGGCTGAGGGCCGGCGAGCGACTCTGGCTGTGATTCATGGACGTTCGGGACGCCCGTGAGCAGGGCCATCCCTCATCGGCACCCGGCCGCCCACGTGCCCACAGCACCCGCACAATTACCGTGATGAATATGACTTGTTTTTGTTTGTTTTTTACAATCTTTTACTTTGCTACCTTCATCTGGGTTTTAGTGGGGACGGGGCGGCACTTAATGCAGCATCTGAGCTGTCAGAAATAAACAATTTACCATTTCAGGTTCATTTCTCCCCCATCATGAGAGCTGAGCCTGCTGAGGCTGGGAGAGAGAAGATTCAGACAGATAGGTATGCATGGAGAGAAGGAGAGGGAGATCCAGATAAGGAAGAGATAAATACAGCCAGTGGAGACTAAGGATGTGTTCATAGATGCTTTGGGGAGATCCAGAGAGTGGAGGATACTAAAATGGAAAGAGGGAGTGGAGATGTTTCGAAAGCGGAAGGAACAGAAAGGTACAGGAAGTAAGTAGGAGATACTAAGAGATATTACATGTCTGAGAGAGAGACATAGAAGATGAGAGAGATGTGGATAAGAAGAAGGAGGAAAGATAGTGTGAGGGACCGCATGGGGGAATGAGAGCACCACCGGAAGGAAAGATAAAGCCAAAAGTAGAGTGGAAGGAGGGATGAAGTCATAGAGAGACGCTTTGTATTATCATGTTGGATGTGTGACATGTCAGTACTGTACCCCCTGCATGGTTTTCCTTTGTAGCTTTCACACACACAAGACCAGTATGAAAACCAGTATGTACCGTAGGGCTGTGACGGTATGGATTTGTTCCTCCAAGTGGGAAAGAAGCAACGTATCACTGCGATACAGCGCTTAGCACTAGCGGCTAAGCTAATGTACGCGGGTATAAAGTGCAATAGTATGCGATGGAGGTGACATGGAGGAAGAAAAAAAAATTTACTGGGGACAAACACTTTTGAGAGATCTTGACTTTGTTTTGCGATATCTCGAGTTTAATTTGCGAAATCCAACAAACAATAAGGCTAACCTAGCTAGCTAGTATCTAGCTAGGTTAATAAACAATGGCTGTATTTAGACAACCAAGGAGATGTAATCATGTCGTGCTACTAGTTAGCTAGATACTAGCTAGCTAGCAGCACGACATCATTACATCTCCTAGATACTAACTAGCTAGCTAAATACTAGCAAGCTAGCTATTAGCACAACATGATACTAGCTAGCTAGTATCTAGCTATAGCTAGTATCTAGCTTGCTAGCTAGTAGCCCGACATGATTACATCTCGTAGATACTAACTAGCTAGCTAGCTAGATACTAGCTAGCTAACTAACAGTCTAAGCCACAACCACGTAGCACGTGGTCAGTCTACCTTGGATGGTTTAGACATTATGGGATGGCATTGCTGATAATAGTGTGACATGGGCCTATTATGAATCATTATTTCATTGGTGTTTTTTGGACGAACTCCCACTTTTTGTCTCCACTACGTGCGCAACAGTTTTGCTATCCACTAATTTTTGGTGTCCGTGTGCTCAAAATGTGTTCATTTTATGCTCAGTGCAGTTTTAAATATGTCAATATATGGCTATATTTGAGTATTGATTTTCATATTTTATCCAGTATTCATAAAATATGATAGCATACTATCAACAGTGACCCATCTGCCCCATATCATCGTACTCCTACACACACACACACACACACACACACACACACACACGCACTTTGATCACACACTTGGCAAAATAAACCTGCTCTGGCAGTGAGGTTGCCTCCCCATCATCTCTCCATAAAGAAGTGTGTTGCACCGGGGGGCTTCACACACTGCGCTAAACATAGGGGACCAGACAAGAAACAGAAGATGAAACAAAAGCGAAGCCTCAGACGTCATGTCCACTCATCACCCTTTCTGAACGTAGTGTTTGTTTGTGTCTGTTTGCATTGCCCACACACACACAAATTAAGTAATTACTAAAAAAAAAAAATTATGATTGTTTTGTCTTAGGAAAAGCTGACTACTTAACATAAGCTGTCACAGAACTGGAAATACTTTTCAGAGACGTCACAGCTGTCAGTGTGTAGCGCCTATGAAGGTGTAGCTTGTTTCTGTTGCTTTCCCCGCGGTTCTGCTGCAGTGATAGATTAAGCTGTAGTCAGATACTCCATAGTGTTGCATCTAGAAAAGGTAAAAGCTTAAAAAGCCATAGAAGAGCTATGACAAAAACAGCACAAGTTATATTTTCTTCAGTCCAAAACACACATTTTATCACATCTTACCCTGAAAACAGAAACACTGATTTATTTAACTCTCTTGTTGTCCTCGCGTCAAATTTGACCCATTTTCAAAAAACTTCTGTATCAGAAATTGGAAGTTTTCTGTCACCAAATCGTGAAAAGAATAATAACTTGGATGGTTCCCTACAACGCTCTTCACAAGTAAAGTAATTGATCAGTTCAGCTACTTTCAATGTTGAAAAAAAGTGTCAAAAATGTTGGAAAAAGATTTTTTTTTTTTAAAAAACAACAAAAAAGTCACAAAGCGCAGAAAATAATTGACAAAAAAAGTGACAAAAACTTTGAGAAAAGTGACAAAAACATCAGGAAAAGCGAAAAACACGACCAAAACGCAGAATAAAATGTTTATATTTTAACTTTGGTTGACGGGTATAACAACACAAGGGTTAAATGAATGTGCTTTAAGCTGCAGTCTCTCACTGACATCTCCCAGTGCAAACAATAAAACAATAAAATTATGTTATATTTTGGAAAAATATTTTAAAAAAGAGCATCTGTTAACTGTATGAAGGGTATTGCGAGCTACATGGAGACATCAGATATCTGTGGACCTTTTCAGTTCTCTGTGTGCAAAAATTGTGTTGAAAAAACTTATTTTAAATTTTGACCCAGAACAACAGAGTTTCCTGGTCGACGGGAAGGCAACACAAGGGTTAAATAAAACAGTGTTTCTGTTTTCAGGGTAAGATGTGATAAAATGTGTGTTTTGGACTGAAGAAAATATAACTTGTGCTGTTTTTGTCATAGCTCTTCTATGGCTTTTTAAGCTTTTACCTTTTCTAGATGCAACTTGCACTTGATGGAGTATCTCTACCTTAGACTACAGCTTAATCTATCACTGCAGCAGAACCGCGGGGAAAGCAACAGAAACAAGCTACACCTTCATAGGCGCTACACACTGACAGCTGTGACGTCTCTGAAAAGTATTTCCAGTTCTGTGACAGCTAATGTTAAGTAGTCAGCTATTTGGGCGCCCGAGTAGCTCAGATGGTAGCGCGTGTGCCCATATATAGAGGTTCACCCCTTGACGCAGCGGCCGCAGGTTTGACTCCGACCTGTGGCCCTTTGCTGCATGTCATTCCCCCCCTCCCCTTTTATGTCTTCACCTGCCCTGTAAAAAAACAAACGCTGAAAAATAGCACATTTTGGTGTTCTTATTACTTACTTACATGTTATTGTGTATTTATATATATACTGCATATGTATGTGTGTATATATATATATATATATATATATATATATGAAGTAACACACATGTTGTACACCAGCAGACACAAAGTATGCATTTTTCTACCAGTAAATGATAAAGGAAAATAATCAAACAACAAAAGGACACCAGAGCAAAATCCGATAAAGGAAGATAAAAAAATAACTCTGTGTGAAAAAGTACAATTTCATGCCTTTTTTAATATATTTGTTCCTTATATGTGCTGTTTCACATGCTTTATGCATCTATGACACCCACACAAAAACACATGGTGAATTATTTCAAAAGAAATGCAAAATTGGCATTTAAATAATAAATCTTAAAGTAGAGGTTGGATAGGTGAAAAGACCAAGTGTTCCTGCATGTTTACCGGCATGTCTATTTATATTATTGGCAACAATATTCTAAGGGATCACAGATTGGTTTAGATTTGTTTACCATTTTTTTGTAATCTTTCAGTCACACACACACACACACACACACACACACACACACACATGCTTCAGATAGATAATTCATAACAATGATCGACAAAGACATGCAAAAACAACGCTTTAGATATGTGAGGTTAGAGATACATCAGCATCATGTCATTCATCCATATCTGTAATAACATATACACTATATAATCAGCTTTTCCTTTATACAGTATTTATAGATACAAGATTCAGAACAGTCACTTAATGAGGTAGACTTCAGTGCACCACTGGCCGCGGGGCACAAGCACAGTGTGTGTGTGTGTGTGTATGTGTGTGTGTGAGAGAGTGTGTGTATAGACTGTAGCCAGCTTTTAAATATTAATCTCAAGGTGAAAGGGAGGGAGCTTTTTGATATTCATGCAGGGTGCTATACCTTGCGCCGGGTGCTCTTCCCCCCCCCCACACTCTACTGCTCACTGGGTCATTATGTCTGCTTCTGTTTATCCTTTTCTTTCCCTGATGTGTTGGCACAATATTGAACCTGACTGTGTATTGCTTGCAGACACCAAACATATGCCGTCATTGAAAGGTGCTGCGTTTACTGTAACATCATATGACGGAAAATCATTACCACGTTCAAGATGAGCTGCTTCTACACAAACTGTGATACGTTTTGTGAAAGATCGGCTTGATTGTAGGATTCAGACTTTTTCAGTGTCAGCTGAGATAGGAAGTCTAATTCTTGTATACCGCTCAAGTGAGTCCTTTTCAGTTAACCCTTGTGTTGTCTTCCTGGGTGAAAATCAACTCTTTTTCTGATGTTTTTTTTTCTTTTTTGCGTTTTTTTCCAACATTTTTTAGATAGATAGATAGATAGATAGATAGATAGATAGATAGATAGATAGATAGATAGATAGATAGATAGATAGATAGATAGATAGATAGATAGATATTGATCCCAATAAAATGGGAAATTACAGTATTGCAGCAGCAAAATCAGTCACACAGCACAGAATATAAATATAAATGAAATACTAGGATACAATATGCATACATACAATATACATGAAATAATAATAGGAATAAAATACAAGAACAAATATTTGAATATGTACAAGTTAGAAATACAAAAATGAGCAACTGCTTAAATAGTATGATTTAAAACACATATGCTCACCTACACGTACCTATACATGCACTAAATGGAGAGATGTCAAGAGTGGGGGGGCAGCCCATGGAAAAGTGCCCTGAGCAGTTGGGGGTAAGGTGCCTTGCTCAAGCCAAGGAGTTGTCCACTACCATACTTTGGTATAAACACCACTAACACCAACTTATTACCAGTTTTATTATTATTTTTCGAATTCATGGTCAATAAACCTAATTTATAGGAAATTATACCTAATTCTTGAGTTAAAAAGCCAAAATTATGAATTATTTAGACTAACATTAAGAGAAGTATCATCACAGATGGCTCAACATTCAGTCGTAATACTGTTTCAAAAAAGATTTAAATTTGTCTTTCAAATGAAACTTAAAATTCAATGAAAGTAAAGATCCGAGCTTCCGTACTTACAAAGTGCGTTGTATGGAATAATCCATGTTATTCTCAGGCAATCAAAATTACGTATAGTTCAAAAGTCCTTGAGGTTTAGGAAACGAAGAACGCGGGTGGGTTCAGGAAACGAAGAACGCGGTTGGGTTTAGGAAATGAAGAACGTGGTTGGGTTTAGGAAACGAAGAACGCGGTTGGGATTAGGAAACGAAGAACGCGGTTGGGTTTAGGAAACGAAGAACGCGGGTGGGTTTAGGAAACGAAGAACGCGGGTGGGTTTAGGAAATGAAGAACGCGGGTGGGTTTAGGAAACGAAGAACGCGGTTGGGTTTAGGAAATGAAGAACGCGGTTGGGTTTAGGAAACGAAGAACGCGGTTGGGTTTAGGAAATGAAGAACGCGGTTGGGTTTAGGAAACAAAGAACGCGGTTGGGTTTAGGAAACGAAGAACGCGGTTGGGTTTAGGAAACGAAGAACGCGGTTGGGTTTAGGAAACGAAGAACGCGGTTGGGTTTAGGAAATGAAGAACGCGGTTGGGTTTAGGAAACGAAGAACGCGGTTGGATTTAGGAAACAAAGAACGCGGTTGGGTTTAGGAAACGAAGAACGCGGTTGGATTTAGGAAACAAAGAACGCGGTTGGGTTTAGGAAACAAAGAACGCGGTTGGGTTTAGGAAACGAAGAACGCGGGTGGGTTTAGGAAATGAAGAACGCGGTTGGGTTTAGGAAACAAAGAACGCGGTTGGGTTTAGGAAACGAAGAACGCGGGTGGGTTTAGGAAACAAAGAACGCGGTTGGGTTTAGGACACAAAGAATGCGGTTGGGTTTAGTAAACAAAGAATGTGGGACACTATCCCCGGTCTCCTGGGTGAAAGTTGTGCGTTTTACCCATCCACCACCCTGACCAACCTCACTGCACAGATTTTTGGGTTTCATACTGCTATTGCAAGGTAATGTAAGTCAAAGGAGGCCAAACGGCATTGATAAACACACTACAAAGTGAGTATGAGTCTTGATAACACGCCAACAATGGCCTATGAATTGGCGTGTCATACATACGCAATTTAATGAGATCAGTCTGGGCGGTGTGTGTTCTCCAGTTTTGCGCCGGCACACACATTCCGCCTGCAGCATTCAGCTTTTTGACTAGAGCAGCATTAGTGACTGTTATCTGGAGAACCTCTACACAGGACGACAGGACAGAAACTGTTGACTCGTGACAGCACAGAATACGGTATGTTAGTAAGTCATTTTAAAAACAAAATTTGAAGTTGGATAAAGATTTGAAATATAACCCTGAAATAATTTAAGAAAATAAGAATCTTTTTTTTTTTTTTTTTTTACATAATTGTGGTTACTTTGTTTAATTGCTAACATTAGTGAAGGACCTGATGCCTATGTCTGGTAATTGATTTTATTTAGTTATGCCAAATTGTAATTACATAAGTGAATATTGGTCGGGCTATTTTTATTATTATTTTAATTATTAGCCTCTTTGACCCTATACACGTTCATAACAACAAAAATGACAAGGGAGGTGTTGCTGTGTACTTGTATTATTACATTATCTGGGTCACATGACAGTGATATATAACTAAAATATGTATCCTAGGTATTCATTCAAAACTTTAATTTGTTTAAAAAAGTAATACATCAATATTTTTTTTTAAATTTGAATGAAAGAGACAATTTTCTTAATTGCAATTATTATTGAGACTAACTAACTAACTGTGCGGCAATATTTGGAATTGTTACAGCTCTACTAATATATTGATTTTAGAATTTCATTCAACAGAGTGAGAGATTGCTGAGATAACCATAAAATCAGTCAAATATCTTCTACATCCCCTGACATGGATATTATAAGAATGTGACTAAAATACAAAGCTTTGAATTCTAAGTTAATTAAACTAGTGCTGGTGATTATTGATTTTTCCTCTTTCTTTTTTTTCCAGTTCATGTTGATGCTGCTTTTGTTTTTTCATTCAGTCCTGCTGAATAATGAATACATCTCCTGCTGCTTGCATAAAACACATTTGGCATAATCAATAGCAAAGTTACACTTGATATTTTCCTGCACACATAATTGGCATTCGGTGAATAAGCCACTGGATGAAATGAGAGAATAGTGGACACATTTCCTTATTTTAAGCTGATGGTGCTGTTGGTAAATACTTGTTTGTATGGGGGCTGATTGCTCTCGATGGTGAACTGCATTATGTACAGATAAAGTTTTGTTGAATTGTGATTATGATATTAAGGGCACATAGACAGCATGACAACCAATGCAGCAAATCTTTTTAATAAGGTCTGCCGTGAAACAAGAGGCCTCTGCATTTACGTATCAGAATGAGTAAAATAGGCTAAAATAATTGATTCTCCAATGAAAATCAAGCTTTGTTTCAGTGCTCTGATTTTGACTAATAAAATCCAGAGATCGATCTTTTAATATATGCTTTTTCACCATAGATTTATAACCCACCGCACACTGTCTGGGGGTCAGTACTTAACGTAAACATTAACCCGGTACATTATAAAAATATATTTAAGGGTTGTTTCTTTCTTGTAAGATTTAAAGCAAAAGTTCTCTGAGAATCTCGTTTATGAAATGCCATTTACATACATTGGTATCATAACTGGAATTTCCCTAACCTAATTGATATTGAATCAAAAATGTAATTGAATTAGGACATTGTGAATCAGAAATACATTTGGGAAATTATTGGCGATACCCAGTCCTAAGAATGAGTATCAAGACCAAAAAAAAACAGTATTGGCCCACTACTAGCACAGTTTACAGTAAGGGTGGTCTACATTTGAAGAAGAATCAACAGCTGAGAACTTTGTTACTTACATAACAAGGTGGTAATGACGCCTGAATGAATGTTGCATGTTCCTGCATTAAGCTTTGTGTTGCTGAGCAAAGAAACACACCCGACAAGCCATCTTACAAGGCAAGGCAGTTTCATTTGTAGAGCACATTTCAGCAACAGGGCAATTCAAAGTGCTTTACATAAAAACAATTAAAATATTAAAAGTTACAGTGCAGTACAAGAAATTCAACATTAAAGAACAGTTAAAAACAGTTAGACATATAAAATAGCAGATTTTAGGCCGCTACTATGGGACAGTGTATAAGCCCCCCCACACGCACACACTCACGTTATCAGAGCGCAATAACCATTTTGTGGAAACCCAAACTTTGTTGATCAATTAGCATTCCAGTAGCATTCTATATCATCTCATCCATCCAGCACGGGCCCCGCAGGATCATGGGACTTTGTACTCTGGTTACCCATAACCAAGAGTGGAAGTACTTCTCTTTACACTACATTACACTTAGATTAATCACGGCAAACTTTGCAAAATCCTGAACAGCTCCAACTGTTTTTTTGTAGATTTTACCATAAAATCTATGTCACATCCGCGTTGGAGAAATTCTCAGTCATATATTCGTTTCGTTGGGCGGAAATTAACTAAAACTTCGTTTTGTGGCGGGTTGCAATCATAAAATGACCTAAAACTTCAAATCATTATTTATTCAGCAAATAATGTTTCCATCAGCGTTTATCGCATAAGCCGTATATCGATCGAGATAAAATCTGATGAGACAAACGTATTTCCTTTGAGTCGATATTCATGAAATTCCATCATATTTTACTGTTTCCATGAGGCATTTTTCCTTTGATGTCACTTAATTTGGATAGAAACGTGTGGATGGAAACATAGCTTATGGAGAAATTCTCAGAAATATATTCCAGAATGGCCGCAACCCTAATCTCACAAATTGTTAAAAAAAAAACATCCCACATGGTACCAAGTCTCTCAGTTCACTTCAATATTTGTTTCAGCCAACAATAATGATAATTTCGCCTTTTCGTTGCTTAATCAATGAATCATTATATGGAAACCCAAACTTTGTTGACCAATACTGTAGCATTCTACACAAGCAGAACCATATTTCTTTACTATCTCATCCACCACGGGCCCCGCGGGATCATGTGACTCTATACTCTGGTTACCCATAACGAAGAGTGGAAGTACTTCTCTTTACACTACAATGTAGTCGTCACTATAAGGCTTAGTTAAATCACGGCGAACTTTGCAAAAACAGCTCCAACCGTTTCTTGTATTTCCCATAAAATCTGTCACACTCGCTCGTTGGAGACAACAACAACACTGTTTGTTGCAGTTTTGTATGATTTTAAGATTAGATTATGGTATTCACTTCAGTGTGTGTGTGTGTGTGTGTGTGTGTGTGTGTGTGCGTGTGTGTGTGTGTGTGTGTGTGTCTAGATATCCATCATAGACTGTGTAGTTAGAGCTCCTGGGACACCTCGCTATTTAAGCCATTTATCAAACTGGCCCTATTGTCCCTCGTGGTAGAACACACACACAGAGACACACACAGAGACACACACACACACACACATACACTCAAATCAGGGATGGATGCTACAGAGAAGGATAATTTAACTGTTCTCTTTTGAAGAAAGTGACCGGCGTGCATTACAGAGGACATTAATCAGAATACTGTACTGCACTGGCTCCACCTTCCTTTAGTCTAGAGCTGCTGCACAGCCATGTTGTGTTATGTAGAGGTTGATATGGTTCAGCATGAACATGACATGACATAAGCCACACGCCTATATTTCTTCAAGAGAGAAACTGCTGATACATACAGAACATCATGCTCTCTTCAAAGCGTATGCTTTTTTATGCATGGTAATATGGTTAGAGGGTAGGCGGTGTCAAATAATATGATTATTAACCTCTGAGCATGTGTTTAATCAACGTTTTCAACTTTTTCTTCCATTTTTGTCCCTTTCTTTCAATGTTCAACACTACGCAACACTAACTTATTAATTTTAGTTTACAGTTATTTTTTGGAATTTATGGTCAATAAACATCATTTATAGGAAATTATACCTAATGTTTGAGTTAGAAAAGCAGAAATTAGGAATTATTCCGACTAATATGAAAGGAAAGTATGTTGATATATGTCAATTTTTACTCAATATTATTGGGAAACCACTTCAATTTGTTTTTCAAATGCTATTAAATTGAATAAGACACCCCAAGATAATTGAAAGTAGAGATTTGTACTTGGCAAAGAGCGTTTCAATCATGTTATTTTTTGTACATACAAGTGAAGATAAGAGAAATGTTTATTAGAAGGGATTAAATAAAGGCAGTTTGGGGAATCTAGGAAACAGACATTAATTACCGTCTTATCAGGAATAGTCAACACCAGACTGTAAGATCTGACATGGCACCGTAGTCCAACACTCAGTGGTAGGGCGAAAGCATGAAGCTTTTGATACACTGAACTACTAGCTGTAGCTACAACCTCCATCCGTCTACTGAGCCACTCTCTGTTCAGGATTTTGTCAGGTCACAAGGTAATCTTGTAAAGCAGCTGCAGAGAACAGTCAGTGGTGCTGTCAGGAAATGAAAACAGCAGCAGTTGGAGTCCAAAACATTGGAAATCTTTTTCATCACTAGCATTGAACTTTTATCTCACAGGATGGCTTTAGTAACAGCAGTGTGCTCGGCTTTAGATTTTTTCATAATTCTGCTAACAATTTGGCCAGAATATACCAGAGGTACTGTTCATAAAGCATACACCTCAAGTAGCGCCTGACCAAATGCATCCAATGTATTTAGGCCTTAATTGAGGTACAGGTGTTGCTGGCTTTTGTTTCACGTGATTGCATATCTGTATTGTATGAATAAAGCATATTGGCTGACCTCCTGTTGCAAAAGAAATGCTGATTTACTTAACCCTTGTGTTGTCTTCCTGTCAAAATTGAAAATCAACACTTTTGCTGATGTTTTTTATCAATGTTTTTGACTTTGTCTTAAGTTTTTGTCCCTTTTTTCAACACTTTTGACTCTTTTTTTTCAATGTTTGTCATTTTTTTTGGTCATGTTTTCAACACTACGTAACACTAACTTATTAACTTTAGATTTACAGTTATTTTTGATAAATAAATCTCATTTATAGGAAATTATACCTAATGTTTGAGTTAGAAAAGCAGAAATTAGGAATTATTTAGACTAAAATTAAAGGAATGGATGTCATATGTGTGTATATATTTCTTTTCTGTTCACTTTGGTGGTGGTGGTGCAGATGTTCTTATCTGTGTAGTACTTAGGTCTGTTTGCAATACATATTTTTATACACACTGCATGGTGTGTTTATCTGTTTCAGTTATCACCGTTTGTTCAGAAAAACTTTCTTTGTTAACAAAAATGTCTTTATTGCCCAGTAAATTAGGCAAAAACATACATAAACAAATAAAAATATATTATATTACAGAACCATTGTCAACTATGAGAACAATAACACATAATGTCACACACATTAAAAAGGCATTCAAATGGATAAAACTCAAAAGACACACAAGACCAGTAAAAAACAAACAAAACTACAGCTATTCTGAGATTCCAGACAACAGTCTGATGTTCTGTATCATAACTAACAACAATGTACAGGTGCATGAACAGGAAAATTACAAATGATTGAGTATTGGGACAGCCCTTTCTCTCACGTGAACGCGCAAAACTAAGGGGTAAGGGGAAGCCTAGGGGTAAGAAAGAGAAATGAGATTCAGCATAAGTTTTCTCCCATTCTGCCAACATTGCATGAATGCAGCATGTGTACAGTGATGGAGCCCAATGGTAAGGGCTAGGGGTGAAAACACCCCCCTATGAAATGGGACACTCTACTTGGTTCAACAAACCTCCAGGATGCCGTCTGCAAGTGTGTCTGTGTCGTTTGCGTGGGTTTTGACAACAGTGTCATATGTGTGTATATTTCTTTTATGTTCACTTTGGTGGTGGTGGTGGTGGTGGTGCAGATGATTAGGAGTTGATTAGACTTCCTAAGCACACAGACCAGAAGAAGAGGGGAAAAGCTAGCTGCTTCAGGGGGTGAGGCCCTGTGTAAACTTAACAGGCGAGACCCTGCTCATATATCCTGAAATACACCGTGAGAATCACTGTCAAAACCGCACAGGGACTGCTGTTATTCAGACAGCTAAATAGTCATATCTGTGTGTGTGTGTGTGTGTGCATGTGCATGCACGCATGTGCATGCACATATTCTTGTGTGCCTTGCTGTGTGTGCATATGTTAACCCTCATGTTGTCCTTGGGTCAAATTGACCAGTTTTCAGTTAACTGTTTCACAAAAAATAAGCGCTGAAAATGTCAACATTAAAAATATCAAAAAACGTTGGCAAAAAACACCGAAAACATCAAAAAGTAGTACCCACAACATTGAAAAATTGACAAAAATGTCAGAAAAAGTGATCAAAATGTGTTTTTTTTTTCATGGTTGACAGGAAGACAACACTGGGGTTAAATGTGGACGTATGCCCTCCACTTTGCTGAAATACGTGCCAAAATAATTAGGATGAAAGGCATTGCCACATAGATAGTTAGTAGATAGATAGTATTTTGGTGTTAAGAGAGATAACGGACTATTTAGTTGTCAGATATAATATATTTTTATGTAATAGGCCATCTAACATATGGCATGGCTGCTCAGCTGCGTGTCACTTGACATTCTTTCTATAGCTTTGTGTGTGTACTTACCATGTTGGATAAAGTGAAAGTCACTTTCCTTGCCTTCTTGTCTGCAAACTCAGCAATAAAGTCTTTGTAGTCCAGTGTTTAAGAAATTGTTCACGCTCTCATGTAGCTGACATTGTTTTTCCCGTCTCCTTCTTCCTCGCTCACACTCTCGCAGCGCACGTTAATGTACCCATGGTACGGCGTTCCATCATGAATTTAGAAAAATAATTTGATATTTACAGTTTGGCCACCATGTTGAAGCCTGGAGCACTTCCTGGGTGCCTGGTTTCCCCCCTGCTTTCAGTCTTTAAGCAAAGCTAGGCCAATCACCTCACTTCTTAAAGGTCCCATGGCATGAAAATTTCACTTTATGAGTTTTTTAAAATTTAATATGCGTTCCCCCAGCCTGCCTATGGTCCCCCAGTGGGCAGGCTGGGGCTGGCAAAGCAGAGGTGTAAACCAAGCTCTGGGTATCCTGCTCTGCCTTTGAGAAAATGAAATCTGAGATGGCCCGTTCTGAAATCTTGCCCCTTATGAGGTCATAAGGGGCTGGCTCTAGTGGCTGTAATTCTGCACCAAGGCTAAATTTTGGGAAATAGACTTCAGATACAGTATTAGGGGACCACTAAGGTCTATATAAAAGAGACTTCAGATACAGTATTAGGGGACCACTAAGGTCTATATAAAAGAGACTTCAGATACAGTATTAGGGGACCACTAAGGTCTATATAAAAGAGACTTCAGATACAGTATTAGGGGACCACTAAGGTCTATATAAAAGAGACTTCAGATACAGTATTAGGGGACCACTAAGGTCTATATAAAAGAGACTTCAGATACAGTATTAGGGGACCACTAAGGTCTATATAAAAGAGACTTCAGATACAGTATTACTAAGGTCTATATAAAGAGACTTCAGATACAGTATTAGGGACCACTAAGGTCTATATAAAAGAGACTTCAGATACAGTATTAGGGGACCACTAAGGTCTATATAAAGAGACTTCAGATACAGTATTAGGGGACCACTAAGGTCTATATAAAAGAGACTTCAGATACAGTATTAGGGGACCATTACAGTCTATATAAAAGCATCCAAAGAGCACCATGTCATGGGACCTTTAACGCCTAGACATGATAGTAGAGTGGAAATTCTCATCTATCTTTCAGAAAGAAAACACTTCCAAAGATGTTGATTTAGTCCTTAAGGATTGCAAAGTTTGCCATTGAACTGTTATGTATTGTATGCTTATGATTGTGGCAAATGCTGAAACAGTGCTGTGTTCAGTGCAACTTGAGTGAAATTAAAGGTATGGTTCTTGGTAAAGGTCTCTTGAAGATGAACACTCCATATTGCACTGCATATTAATTTGGGAGACAGCTTCAGTACCAGACTTCCCAAAACAGACACTGTTAGTCCATGGAGTATTGAAATAGCTACAAGACTTGTTATAAGCTTGGGTAAGCTCTCCTATTAGACATCTTGGTCCACATAAATTTGTACAATATATTTGTACTTCCACATGAATGAATGGCACGGCACTGTCACCCTCCTGTATTACATCGGATCTTGTCCTTTTGCGTTTCTCCTCAGTCCCAATATTTGGTCTGTCAGCACGGCCATGTCAGTAGATGTAGCTGTCTGTCATTATGTTTTAACAGACTAACTCCTGGCTTTCCCCATCAGTGTCAGAGTAACACCCTAGCTCTGATTCCAGCTGCACTCAGGTGTGTAACTGACTGCTCCGTCTCCCCATAATTACATTGTGAGCTTGACGCAGTCTCTAGTGCCTCTGTGTGTTCTATCTGCGTGTGTGTGTGTGTGTGTGTGTGTGTGTGTGTGTGTGTGTGTGTGTGTGTGTGTGTGTGTGTGTGTGTGTGTCTCTTTTCACCCCAGGCGGAAACATGTCATTTCCCGTGCTCCTGTCCTTCTGCTAGACAGATACAATATTAAGAGCCACAAATCTGAGTGTGAGTTGAGAGGAGACATGGGGGTAGGGGTTTGGGGGGGGGGAGAAGGGAGGAAGATTGGGGAGATGACACTAATAATAGCATATAGACAATAGTCAGGGAGGGAGACAGCGATTGAGTGCAGTCATACAAGTCGTGTCAAAAGACAAGACAGGATGTGCAGACAAAAAGGATATCAGACGTAAATCTAGGTTTGAGAAGTGAGGAGTTGAATACAGTTTTGTCACAACGTCTTATCTCAGTCACAGTGTGAATACTCCTATAGCTCAATTATCTATCACACGGCCTCTTGCTGTATGTATTTTCTTACCCCTTCATGATTCCCCTGGATTTCCCATTATTTTTCTTCATACTGTTAAATGTTTAATGTGGACCTTACAGATCTGTATGCAATACTTGTGCAGTTCTATTATTTCCTAGACCTCCTTGGTCCATTATGTCATTATCAAGTCAGCAGGAGTAACCATCCCTTTAGCCTATTATTGTCGGGAGTTTAATGGTGAATTTAGAATTGATTGGATAATCTACTACAAGCAAAGGTGTAGATACAGGATATTGTAAGTGACTCCAGTGCTTAAAGCACTAATTCAGGGCAAATAATTACACTAGGCCCCCAATTTTCTACAATTTTCTTATGATAACTATACTACAACTGTACTTTAACTTAGAGGGTTGTTTTGTGGTAACTACACTGAACAAGATTATAAATGCAACACTTTTGTTTTTTCCCCCATTTTTCATGAGCTGAACTCAAAGATCTAAGACTTTATCTGCGTACACAAAAGGCTTATTTCTCTCAAATATCTAATATAAAAAATATAATATAATATATGAACAATCTGTCTAAATCTGTGTTAGTGAGCACTTCTCCTTTGCCGAGATAATCCATCCACCTCACAGGTGTGGCATATCAAGATACTGATTAGAGTAGAGTAGGATTATTGCAAAGGCCACTCTAAAATGTGCAGTTGTACTGTATTGGGGGGGACTGGGGGGGAGGGGTCCAAAAACCAGTCTGTATCTGCTGTTAAGGTTAGGGTTTATCTCTCTCTCTCTCTCTCTCTCTCTCTCTGTCTCTGTCTCTCTCTCGCTCTCTCTCGACCTTGCAAATCTTTGCTTTTGCCAAGAAGTATGTTACAATAGAGACATCAAAATGCCATTAAAACAAAGGTTATAGTGTAAAATAATATCCGGTTATACATCTTTTCACCTGCAAGTCACCTAACTTAGTACCAGCGATTTAATGCAAAATTGATATATAACCCTTTCAGTACCATGGGCAGCAACAGCCTGGTGAAGCTGGTGGTCATTGTGGGGTAATGATTAATTTATTGATTATTTCAAATGCAGTTCAGAGCACCTTTTAACATCCTACTTTAAACAATAGGTGCTGTTTGCCCTGCACTGTGCTCCCAGATATGTTTAAAAACTGTCATGATATGTAGAGAGCAACACAGTCCATCTCTGCTACACCTGCAGAGTCAAAGCTCGGCCCCCTCCTCGCTCTCATACGCACACACACACGCAGTACCCCATGACCAACCCCCTGTTGAGCCATGAGCCCCACAGCACAGCCAGATTCCTGTTCCATAGGTCACATCAGATGGCTGGCACACTTGAGCCCTGTTGACAGCTTGTTGTTTACAGTATGTGCAGCCAGCGTGGGACAGCCACCGCTGATCTGGGGCCTGGTGGGAGGCGGATACACCGGCCCGTGTGTGTTACATGTGGTTTATTTTGCGGGGAGCGAGGAGGAGGCAGTAGCGGCAGAGGTGTAGTGGTGTTGGGGGGGGGGGTTCAGATGTTGGCGGGGGGTCTGGGGTAGGTTGCTTAGCAGGGAGCCCCTGGCGTGAGGCCCAGCAGCCTTTGATGCTCTTTGGTTCTGAGAGAAGGGGGAGAGGGAGAAAGAAAGACAGAAACGAGGAGTGAAAGAGAAAAAGGTTACCTGTGGATCAGCCAACCTTCGGTGCAGAAGGGAAAGGGGGTGGGGGGAGTGGGTGACTTTGATGTGAGTCCAAGTTGGAGGAGAGCATTGGTCGCAGAGGGAGGAGAGGGGGAGAGTATGGTGTGGATAAAGAGAGGAGTTTGGATGAGCTGGGGATGGCCAGAGCTCGACTGCAGCAACACTTCCACCTTTTTCTGAGGTGAAAGCTATGAGCGGCGGCTGAGGATGTTGTGGATAAGCTCGGGGAAATGTGTTAACCGTGCATATGTTGATAGCGAAGCTTGAAGTCAGTGGGAGAAGTTGAAGAGATCCATCTTTGGCTGCTTGCTGTGAACGTGAAAGTCTTTCATCTCCCTCCCATGTGTTTGCAGCAGGAGCATTGGGGAGTTTTACTCCCTCTGTGAGACTGAGTGTACAACGTATACACGCAGGATGAACTCTCTGTGTGTATTCCAAACCAACAAAGGCAGGATCCTGCTGGGCTGCTGTGTATCCATAGAGCAGAGGTGGGTGTATATATATGTGTGTGTGTGTGTGTGTGCGTGTGCATCACTGCCTCTCGAACAATCATCAGGACAACACACAGGGGTAACACCCGCTGGGCCTACCACTCCCCACAATACAGCCTAGCTCCCACAATGCATCAGTATTTCAAAGCTAAACATCCTGGGAGACTCTGCTCTAACAGTGAGATCTTTCCTACCAGGAAGTGACACCCCCCCCCTGCTGAGAGACAACTCCCACAATGCAACGAGGTGGCTCCCGTAGAGATGCACACAATGTGTTGGCTCCAGTAGGAGGCCGACGCCATGCATCTGTCAGCCTTATGCTAACAGTATTCCTCAGTTGTTTCCTGCCTGAGTCATTTTTTTCATTCTGCTACTTTAACAGAGTGGTTTTATTCTTGAACCCACAGTTTAGGGTCAGCGCATTGTGGTCGAGGGCTGATGGCGAGAAAAGGAACACATGCAGTGGCCCGGTACATCAAGAAATCTTTAACAGCAACAAGGAATGACTCTAGGCAAGGTTAACACACCATGCAGTTTCCTTCCACACACATCTCAGACCCTTTGGAGAGTTTTTGCTGGATGTTGAATGGGTCCTCTGTGCATTGCTTTAAGATACAGATACTTATTTCCATGAAAGATTTTTAATAAGCTGGAATAGGGCTGGGCAGTATATCGTTGTTATATCGATATGAGACTACATATCGTCTAAGATTTTGGACATTGTAATATGGTTTTCCTGGTTTTACAGGCTCCATTACAGTAAAGTGATGTCATTTTCTGGCCTTACCGGACTATTCCAGCTGTTCTGTTATTTACCTTTACCCACTAAGTCATTTCTGGTGATTATTAAAAATCTCATTGTGTAAATAACATTTTATCAAAGCACCAATAGTCAACCATACAATATCGTTGCAATATTGACAAGCGAGGTACTTGGTCAAGAATATCGTGATATTTGATTTTCTCTATGTCGCCCAGCCCAAAGGAAGTACCTGGACGGTGGAATAGAGTCAGAACAGATGATATCCACTATGTGGTTATATTAGACTGAAATGCTCAGTAGTGAGGGTCAAATTTTTCAGAATATAAGTCCTTGATTTATCTTTCCAGTCCCTGAAAAGTAATTTGTCTATGTGAGAATGAAAGCAGCAGTCAGAGATGTCAGTGCACAACCGAAATGTGAAACCTAATAATTAGCGTTCGATGAGATTTAAGACTCATCAACTATGACAAAAATTGGTCTTGTGGTGTGAAATAGGGTACATAATAATGTGGTGCTTTTCTCCAATTCTTTTAAGTGTAGCAAAAACAATTTCATGTACAGTATGTATTGAAAAACACATGAGTGTAATCAGTTTGCTATTTATTAAAAAGACAAATTAGGAAATCAAGGAACCAAGAAACCAGCCCATGTTTTTAGTTACGGATTATGGAATTATGTTTTTATTCCACTATTGCATAACGTACTGTATGTGTGAATAGAAATGCTTTTTACTGGATCTTCCTTAACTCATTGCCACTAGTAGACCAGAGTTATAGAGCAAAATACAGATTTCATGTCACTAAAAAGTAGAGCCCGATATTATCGGCCGATATTAGGCATTTCCCAACTATCGCTATAGGCATTTATAATGGCAGATAATTAAAAAATATATATATCCATTCATCAGAATCATTTATAATGACACATAAATGATTCTGATAAATGAATATTTAAAAAGTAAAATAAAAACGGACTGTCAACCATGTTATGAGTGTTGACGTTGCATCATTTGTGCACCAGAGGGCACTCTACAACATCCCTGTTGGCAACACTGATTATTATTTTTTTTGTTATTGTGTTTTTGTTCAAATGATATTAGGTTTCATATCTTAAGTTTGTATTTTTATACATTTTACTTATCAGAACTTTAATATATTTTGATGTTCCTTTGTTTTGCTGTGACAATAAAACAAATTATTATCATATTATTTTAGTGAGAACTCATAAATAACTACAAATAACTAATGTTAGGGAAATCTGATTATGTTTTGTTATGAGTTTCTGGATTTAAAAAAAAAAAAATGTATCGGCTGAGATATCGGAATATCGGATTTTTATCGGTATTGGCCTTAAAAATCCGTTATCGGTCGGTCTCTACTAAAAAGGAACTAGTGGCTCTGTGAGGCTGTACCGCTCATCCAGATCCAACATTTGCTTTTATGGTGAAGTAAACATTTGGCCACTGGAAAGTGGAGTCAAAATAAATATATTTGGCATCGTGTAATCAAAGGGTTTATCATGTTATGAGCAGTGAAGTGTTAAAGGTGCCCTGTGGAGCATTGATGTGTAGCTTGGTGCATTACCAACACTTGTTGAAAGGTGGAATAATATGAAACCATTGTGTCTTTTTACTGGCATGCATGTGTGCGAGACAAACAAAATGTTGATCCGTCCATATAAAAAGTGCTCCTCGTGCTATTCGAGGTCAAAAACTCCACAGGGTACCTTTAAGAAATGTCTATGGCTGTAACACTGTGCCATAAGGACGGCGTAAGCAGAAAGGTCAACATGTTAAAGCTGGAGTGTGGAACCTTTTTCCTCTGGCAGTGAGAGTAATAATACAAACACTGTCAACAGGCTTAAAGGGACACTTCACCCCAAAACCAAAAATAGGAACATACTCATGGATGAGAGGCCCGTGAGATGCATTAATGGTGGCCTCCTCAGCTGAGCTCAGGTGAGCTAGCAGTGTCGGTTAGCTATAAACTAGTCTCGCATTGCTAGACCTTCCTCCACAGCACTGCGGCGGATGGTCTGGCTAGTCCACACAGGATTCCATAATGGGAGAAAACCATGCTCTGGTTTATTGGCATTTCTTTAAACCAATCACAATCGTCTTGGGCGGGGCAAAGTGCCCGGCTGCAAAACGGAATCAAGGTTTGGTGTTTGGTGAAGTTTTAATTGTTTTCTGTAGAGAACAATCAAAATGACAAGAACAGTCTTCAAAATACACAAACCAGCTACAGAGTGACAAACGTAACCAAGGTAACCATAGTCCTCTGATTGGACAGATAGTCTAGCTAGCTGTCTGGATTTACCCTGCAGAGATCTGAGGACCAGGTAACCATAGTCCTCAGATTGGACAGATAGTCTAGCTAGCTGTCTGGATTTACCCTGCAGAGATCTGAGGACCAGGTAACCATAGTCCTCAGATTGGACAGATAGTCTAGCTAGCTGTCTGGATTTACCCTGCAGAGATCTGAGGACCAGGTAACCATAGTCCTCAGATTGGACAGATAGTCTAGCTAGCTGTTTGGATTTACCCTGCAGAGATCTGAGGACCAGGTAACCATAGTCCTCAGAAATCCACCAGAGGTTAGAACGGCAACACAAAGAAAGTGGAATATCTGCCGAAAAGAATGAAATCCGCTGGAATTTCCGGTGGCACCCGAGCAATCCCAGAAGTGGAAAGTCATGGCTATAGACTAGCTATAAACTAATCTCCACAATAATGTATTTTTGGCACTTTTTTGAGCACCACAAGCCGAGTGCCATCTAGTTCATTATATTGGAGAGAAGGCAGACACCTCTATGGCTGATACCTCCAACATTGGGCAAATCCCACCAAAACAATCTAGAATGATAAATATCACTACGTGTAAGAAGACAAATATGTATTTTTTTTAGGGTGAACTGTCCCTTTAAAGATAGCTAGAGAGATGTAGTCTTTAGTTGTCGATCTAGCCAATACTGAAATCCAAAAATGTCAACCTTGTGGTGGATCTAGAGGAAAGGTCAGGGTATTACCAAGTCTGTAGGATTCATCCTCTGGGGAACATGAATGTCTGCACAACAAATGTGTTCCAATCCATCCAATAGTTACATTCTGGATTTGAAAGTGATGGACAAATGGACCAACTGACTTCATTGATATCCCAAGATCCCACATTTAAAGACACATGCTTGCACATTTCCTTTGTTCATTGCAAAAATATAGATCCAAGTTCATTTCAGATTGCTAAAACATCTCCAATTTGGAATCCAGACAGAACGAGGAACATCATTTTCAACCATATTAATTAAAATACATACTGACATACTCCAAGACCACATTTACATGCTCACTCAATCCCCTTTCACTTCTCACCAGTTTATGGGGCATTTTTGTTGGTTGAATCTGGACACGAAAGACAAGAAATTGAAAGTATTCGTTATTGTTGACGGTGCAGACCAGGTACCATTTGAGAAATGAGATGGGATCAGAATGAAGGATAGGACAGGGGGTAATATGAAAGGCAAAAAGAAAGAAAACGTACTCTGACAGAAACAGTGGGCGTCTATGTAAATAAAAGAGAATGCAGAGATTTGGGGAGAACGCTATGATCTCACATTTGCATTGTAGAACATCAAAAATGAATCCTACATTTCTGTGCCATGTTTTGGTCTTATTTTGCCATTATAAATCAACATGTATTTTCATTAAATGCCTCTAAGTGGCAACGATAAACATGTCGTCCTGCACAAACAATGCATTGGCGGATCAGTGACATGTCGGGTACACATGAAAAAGGTCACGGAAACAAGTCTTAGTTACCATGGAAATACAAGTTGACAAATGATATACTATATGTGTATACTTTGGTTGTTGCTTTTTTTTATCCTTTCTCTCTACACTTTGTATATATTTTACCTCATCTATCTGTCCAATGCACCAACCACTATAGTTTGATAAATTTCCTCAAAAGCACAGGTTCACCTGCACATCATTGAGATCCAATCATCAGTGCTGAAATATTATATCAGATGAACAAATGCATACATTGACAGAATTGCACACTCACAGTGGCCTCGCTGCTCCCAGTCCTGAATGTGTGGTCTCCATGTAGTCAGAGCTCTTCCAGGGCAGGAACATTGGCTGTTCCGGACTTTGTGCTCATATTTCTCAAAGCATAATTGATTCCTGTCGAGGAAATCAGAAAATTGCACTCAGTAGCTGAGGTAGTAGCCATTTCAGAGTGTTTAAGATGTTTTCCGTGATCGCCAGAGCTTTCTGCCCTGGAGTGGCTTGTATATAATGGACTGCCATGAAATCATAATTGTGTGTTTATGAACAAACCAGCTGGTTGAGGCAGAGGGTAATTATTTTCTCTGCGTTCTCCTTTCCGCTCAGCGCACAAATATGCGTCTGATAACGGCCCTGGTGGAGAATAAACAGTGGGAAGAAGAGAGGAATAGAACTGAGAGGAGAAAAGAATGGAGTGTGGCTCTTCTTCCTTTTTTTTACAAAGCACTCTTACCGCTGCCCTTCTCGCCTTTTTCTTCTCTTTGTACCATCAGAAACACTAAAGTGAAATTGTTTTTGTTAGTAGTTGCTTAGACACAACCGGCGCCGACAGGAAACAACTTATTATCATTATTTTAGTGAGAACTCATGAATAACTTTTTTTTTCGGCCGGTATATCGGATACCAAATATTCATATTGGTATCGGCCTTAAAAATCCTTTATCGGTCGGGCTCTAGTCACTACTCCTGAAATTGATTAAAACTTTGTTATTCATTTTACTTATTCACTGTAGAAAATTATATATTCAAAACAGGAATCCAAATGTGAAGCACCAGCAGCTCTCTGTGGCTGACTCAAGACTCGCCACAGCTGTTTGAATGTAAAAGCTCTCCAGAGGCGCCTACTGTACACGGTAATGCGAGACAGGTGCACGACGCGTTTGCTGACAAGGACGATGGAAGTGTATCAGAACATTAGGAGGCTTTACCTCAGACGTCTACTGGATGCAGCTGGTTCTGGTTCTGGCTCCATCACGGGCGAATTGTCTCCTGGTATCTTCTCATAAGTGTTTCATGTTCAAGAAGTCCGCCTTTCAGCCCCTTTTGGAGTATTTCTGTTGTTTTTCGAACATTTTGTGTGGTCTACAAACAAATAGCAGATGCATTTGCAACTTATTCATGATCAATTTGGTTGTACTTTTCTTATTTTTGTATCTGTATTTTGACTTAGTCTTGCATTGCCGGCACTATCGAGTAAGGGCTACACCACACATGCTGTACATGAGAAAAAAAAACTGGGTTGTTTCGAACACAGCGACACTGCCTCTGAAAAGGTCTGAAAACTGTTCACACAATACAGTATCGTGACCGATTTCAATTAGCTGGATACATGGTTACATGTCATTTGTTTTTGCCTGTGTATCGCAGTGTGTTCTTCGTCATCGGCAATCCCACCAATCAGTCCCCAAAACATCCCAATTAGAGAGGAAATGCTGAAAAAATATTCTTTGTAAATCTTCCCATTCATTCCCCATAAAGAACCAAGCAGACCTGCCTCGTTGCACGATCCACATTTTCTTCAAAACTTGACTTTTTCAGCGTACAGCTTGCCAGCTCAAAGGTTGCTGTTGTTTCCCGTAGCGACGGGATTTTGAGAACGACAACACACACAGAGAGCTCGGTCCTGGAAATGTACTCCTCCGTTGATCCAGACTAGTATATAAAATAGCTTTGTGTACACATTATGCGGAAAGTAGTTTTAGTAGTATTAATAACAAATAAATAAATATTGCACTATAATGAAATGGTTAAGTTGTGATGGAGCTCGAACACAAGGCAGCCACATCCAGTGGAAATTGGGGGTAGGTAATTGTACCTCAAGCTGGACTGGAATCCAGCCAACCAATCACAAATGCAGATGATGTTTTTGCTTATACCTTTTCGTGGCGAACTGTTGTGAAGAAGAAAGTAGTCTTTCCATTAAAAACACAGCTGATGGGCTGTCAGGAAGAAAAATCGACACCACCCTCCCAGTCGTCCCTCAGGAAAGAAGCCTTCCAGTGCAGATAGACATTGTGAACAGCACTTAGTTTGACGCATAAAGAAGCCTTTATCCTGCTTCTTAAACCTCTAGGCTGCCACCCATGTTTGTGTGTGGGACTGAGATAAGAGATTTGGTTTATTGGTCCAGTGAATGGTAACTGTACCCATTCCAGAAACCAGGTAATTCAAGGCAGTGCAGGTCTAACGTGAATCTGGAAGTAGAATATTATCCTCAGGGCCAGCGAGAGCTGACCTTGCTCTGGCTGGAACACAGCACAGTTATCCTGTCTCATTACCGGAGCCACTGCTCTTACATTTAGCCTCGTTAGCCGCTCGGAATGAACATCCAGCAGCCCACTGAGGATTCAAGGGTTAATTGTGGCTCGTGTCAGAACTTGGGCCTGGCCAGCTCAATAATGGGCTGCAGTTATTGGCTTGCCTGCTGTGTGTATGTGTGTGTGTGCTTCTGGTGCCTGTGTGTGCGCTGCCTGTCTTGAGGTATTGGCGTTGGTGTTGACCCAGGGCCAGCGCGGCCTCCCCATGCTGTCTGTATTGACAGACATCAGACTCCAGGGAGGAGACCGAGGTCTGGAGGGCTCTGTACACACACCTCCGCTGAACAGGATGTCCACTAGAGCCCGAATGAGAAAGGATTGTTAAGACCGATACCCATACGACATATCAGCCAATATACTGTATATTAAAAAAAACTCCAGAAAGATTATACATATATGCTACACATACATATGCTACATACATACAGTACATATGCTATGCATACGCTACATACATACACACATACATACGCACGGATTTCCCTAACATTTATTTATGAGTTCTCACTAAAAATAATAGGATAATAATTTGTTTTATTGTCACAACAGAACATCAAAATCTATTATGATAAATAAAATGTACAAAACACATTAAGAAAAAAAAAATAATCAGAGTGTTCTCAACAGGGACATTGTAGAGCCCCCTCTGGTGGACAAACGATGCTATACTATCATTTATTTGTCATTATAAATGCTTTGGATGATTTATTTTTTTTTTCTCGGCCGATACCGACAAATCGGGAAATGCCCAATATCGGCGATATATCGGTCGGCCTCTAATGTCCACACACAAACACATATGTTGAGGCTGTGCACGAAAACTGAGCGCACTCGGACTCAAACATGCAACCCTCCGCCTACACAAACGCTCTTGACCCCCACCCCCTACCCCACCCCCAAAAATCCCTCCAGCTCTATTCGTCACCATTAGCCCTTCATCAGCCCTTTGGGGTTATCTACCTATCTATTTATCCTCCCCTCTGTCCATCTATCAACTGATAAATGGACCTTGGACCCTTCCAACCTCTATAGATACCCCATGACAGCCCTGCCCCTTGCTAAAACCCCCTATACCCCCTCCCCCCCCCCCCACTGGTCATGGCCTGCCACTGTCTCTCTAGTGGCTGCCAGCAAAGACACCCATGCAAGCAACATCAACCCCCCCATCCATGGGCACATTACATAGTACATACATTGGGTGTGCTACTGACACAGGACATGTGTCGGATATCTGCAGTATCAGCAGTCGTGCGTGACAATAATTGTTTTGGATGGTTTTCTTTTTTTCGTGTATTTAAGGGGGGGGGATAGTAGATTTCTGTCTGATCACGAGAATTGGCCCAAACAGCTAAACACCACCCCTAACCGCCGCCACCCTGAAATCCTTCGTCAGCAGCTTTGAATCTTAATCATTAGCTTACACTCACACACACACACACACACAATCAATCTGGAATCTGTAGTCATCTCCGTTGCCTCAGGAGTCAGCACTGTCATGACTTGTGTTGCAACTCAGGATTATTTTAATTATTCATTAATCACGTGATTATTTTCTAGATGAATCGCCTAATCTTGACAACAACAAAAAATCCCACCAGGTTCAACTTACTTTTTTCTCAAGCTAATGTCTTGTTTCCGCATCACGAATGGACCATCAAGCTTAATTGATCCATTGTTTAGTCTCTTGAATGTCGGAAAATAAGGAAAAATCACTTTCAAGATTCCAAGAAGTTCCCAGAGCGTGCTTGTCTTGTACACAAAGATACACAGACAGTATATTTGGCCTTTTTCTTGATGATTAGTTATCAAAATAATTCTCTCTCTTCTAAATCCATGAATTTATTAATCATTTTAGCTCTAGTCACGATGATTGTGCAACTGCTCAATGGGTTGAATTTACATATCGAAGTTGAACTTTGCACCGAAGAAATGCATTTGATGAATTTTGCCTATTGATCCTGGTTAGTCCACAGAAACGTATTGATGTTGGTCCCAACTTTTGCTGTCGTGTGACCAGCGAAAAAGTCGTAGGGACAAGGTTGGAAACGGATGCATTTATGTTAAATAATGCACTAGGGATGGAAATCACAACTTTTTATCACAATATTCAGCGGTAGAGCGGTTGCCTGCCAATCGGAAGGTTGGTAGTTTGACATAAAAAGCCAACGTGGTAACTGCGAAAATGTTTTTAACTGACTTTCTGTGTGATGCTGAGCTCATTTAGCTGCAAGTCATTTAATACAAGATAGAATTAAAGTATACACATCATATCGTGATTTAGTGAAGACAGCTGTTCATTTAAATGTCCAGTACAGTCTGGTAATAGAGATTTTGATGGATTGGTTTTATTGAGGTCTTTGTGTGCCTGTACAGTACTCTACTGTGTGTCACTCTGGTCCTTGAGATGTGTGTTATGAACAAACTGGCAGGGAGTTGTAATGGAGAGCACAGAGGAGAGCTATCTGTATTTCTGACTCTGTGTTGTGGGTAGATGTCGCTGGTAGTCGAGCAAATGAAAAACCCTCTGGATGAGTCGGAGATGTGGTTGAAAAAACACGGGATTGTTATTTATTTTCCTAATTAAGGCACTTAACCCTTGTGTTGTCTTTCCGTCAAAATTGAAAATCAACACTTTTGTGGACGCTTTTTAACTTTTCTTAAGTTCTTGTCCCTTTTACAGTTATTTTTGGAATTTATGGTCAATAAACCTCATTTATAGGAAATTATACCTAATGTTTGAGATACAAAAGCAGAAATTAGGAATTATTTAGACTACAATTTAAGGAATGTATGTTGCATAATCACAGACTGGAATACTTTTACTCAATACTATTTCAAAACCACTCCAATTTGTTTTTCAAATGCTATAAAATTGAATAAGACGCCCCAAAATTAATGAAAGTAGAGATTTGAACTTGCCGAAGAGCGTTGTGTGGAATCAATCATGTTATTATGGGGAATTAAAAAGAACATTGATATAGGAAAACGAGTCAATTTGACCCGAGGACAACATGAAATTAAAGAAAAATAAAATACTTTAAATTGACAAATTTAAATTGACATGAGAGTCAAAATAAATGAAGTATACCAAAAACAAATACAGCTGTAAATTGGTTGTCTAGTCATAAGAGATCTCTACAAACTTATACGTCCTACCAGATCTAGCTCCCTCAGGTTTTTCTCAAGCTCTCCTCGAGCAAATTATATATATATATTATATTATATATAAAAACGTTGCTATCTATGATTGATTGATTGCTAACATTAGCTCAAAATGCCATTCAACTGACAGCCTTTGTTGTGTTTGATGCTAACTTGTAGCCAGCAGTGAACCAACTTGGTTAAGTAGGTCCATTTTTTACTGTATGGACATTACAGAAGTCGCTCGTTAGCATCTTATATGCTACTTGTCGCGAAGTGACGCACGCGCAACTCAAATCTGGCTCATTAATTTTTATATTGAATTTCTGCTGCAAAAGAAACAAAATGCATGCATTACTAAAGCCAGCAAAACAAAAAAGGTAGAGAAACTGCAGCGTAAAACCCAATCTATGATCTATACAGTATGCTATTATCTATTGTATAAGGGCAGAGCTGACACATATGAAACAATGCAGTTTCTGGAATTCCATCTGATATTAGTGTTGTTATGACATTGGGCTATGACTGATTAAATGTTCCTGTTTGGGGAGAACATCTGATTTTGAGACCAGTTTGCAGTTTTTTCGGTAAACATAGTGTATTGCGTTAGTGTATTATTGTATTTTGAAAATTACTGATTTTAAATTTTGAGCATGAAGTTAACCATTTTGCCAGTTGTGTGTTAATGCGTTAAGAGTTTAGGAAAATTGTATTGGAGGTATTGAAAAAATGGTCATAGCAATTGTAAAAAAAACAACAACAACTGTAGTTTTAAATGCTACTGGCTTCAACTAAATAAGACGTCTGGGTGTATGTGTAAGACAGTGTGTCTGATTGGGCCTGCGTAGGTGTGAAACCATTGTGCATTTTCGCTTTCTTACAATATGTTTTTCTCAGAATTATCTCTTTTTCTTATCCCACATCCCAACCTCCCACCCACACACACACACACACACACACACACATACTCACAGCACCACCATCTCTGTTGACAGGGTAAATTGTATGAAAAGCTTTTAAGGCAATTAGTGGATTGAGCTGGAGCCTTTCTTCCCCTTCGCACTGTTCATTAGCAGCTCCTCCAGTCTCTGATATTACCATCACTCCAAGCTGGCATCAACACCACTCACTTCTTGTGTGTGTTTGTGTGTGTGCGTGTGCGTGTGCAGATGTGTCTGTCTGTGTCCTCGCTGAAGCACAATTTCAAAGCGCACAATTGTCAGAAAATAGATCTTCGCCACCCTTGTCGTTCTGACTATTTTAATCCATTTCAATAAAAGCTCAACAGAGGAAAAACACCCCAAAAAATGTATCATGGCCATAATTGCATTTCTTGCTTGATTTATTAGCCATTTGCTTTTCCTGAATAACGATCATATGTCAGCCTCTGTCTTCATTTAGCTTTCCCGTTAGAAATGAACTGAGATTGGTTTTAAATGCTACTGAATGGCAGAGCATCCAAAGTGGTGCTCGTGATGTCATCACACCTTGTTGATATGTGTTCTGTAAACTGTAAATGAGTCAGTCTTGTGTAACAACTCTTGACTCGACGATTTTTCCTCATATTTGAATAAAAAATGTCACAGATTGTAGCTTTCAAGACATTATTTTGTTTGCTCGCTGTTACTGTTTTGTGCTTATTTCTGTGCGTCTAAATTTGTGTGTCTTCATATCTGCGCTGCATATGTCACGTTCTTCTTCCTCTCCATAACTCCGAACATCGTTATGGTCCTGGATATAAACTCCTCAAAAACACAATCTTCTACTTCTTTGTCACACACATTTATTCTGTATTCAAGGTGCCTTTGTTAGACAGAACTAAAAGTTAAAGGATATGCCTGCTGATATTTTATACTTTTAAATATGACTAGTACAGTGCCCGTTGAAAATGTGCCTGTTTGGAACGGGCCGATAGCTTGGCCTGTTTATAGAATTCTTCTAAACCAAATTATACCCCAAAAGGACTTCCAGAAGCACCCCAAACCACTTAATATGCAACTCCACTGTATAACCCTACTACTGACTCACAGTGTACTTCTACATAAGAGGAAGACATTGTGCTACTACATTTACCTGACAGAAAATATATAGACAAAATATCACAATTAAAATTAAATTGTGTTTGTGTGTGTGTGTTTTATTAAAACAAATACACAGTGGCTTGAGAAAGTACATATGCACGTAGAGAACTCTCCATAACATCATCTCTCAATGCAAATCAAACCAGCTATTAAGCTAACTGAACCATGCCAATGTCTATGTATGGTGAAGGGTATGTGATGATGGGGGGGGGGGGCTATTTTAAATCCAAAGGCCAAGGGAACTTTATCAGGATGCATAGTATCCTGATCCATGTAATAACTGGCCTTTAATAATAAAAATGTGCCTGCCTCTATGGGAATTTATCATAGGGGTATGTATACTTATGCCCCCTGTATTTTAAGGAAAAACATTTATTTATTTACAATACATTATTCATTCACAAAGACAATTGGTGTCCTTAAAAGGTTGGATTTTCCTAAATTTTTTAAATTAAGGCATTAAGATCAATTCCGAAAAGATGTTTTTTTATTCCTCTTTTTAGTCAACTTTAACAGGGGTATGTAAACCTTCTCAAGCCACTGTAGATATATTTACATATTTAAAACTACCCTGGATATGAAAAAGCCTCTTCTTAACAGAATTCTTCCCCAAACGACAACTCCCTTGCATGCATGCAACACATTTTGAGCACACACCTTAAGAACTGAGTATTGTGCTTATTAAGTGATATTGTGAAGACCTGCATGCCACTAACCCATGAGTTTGCGTATGTATTGTACTGCATCTGTAATATTTGTGTCCCTGTACCATTTTTCTTCATGCTGACATAAAGAAATGGGGTGTGTGTGTGTGTGTGTGTGTGTGTAGAGAGATATTGAAGATATTGCATGTTGATATCACCCCAGTCAGCATTTAATGACGGCGGTGTTGTCTCGTATTATCGTTAACGAGGCAGAGGTGTTCATTTCCACACAGGTTTTTGCGGCTTGACGCTTAACGTTAAAATATGGATTTGATTTGAGAGGGTATTTTGCCAATGATAATGTTATTTGTGTTACAAGTTAACAGTAGGCTTAGCTCCCAGATAGTTTCACAGAGAGTGTCCAGAGGGTGTCAACAGTCTGCTGCACCAGCACCTTATTGTTTGGCCCTTTTAGTTTAGTGTGATTTTTAATATCCAATATCCAAATTGTTCCAAAATCCAAACCCCAAGTTCTCTGGGTACCAAGGAAACCAAGTGTGAAGTAGATTGGATGAACACACAGAGGCATTTTATTAGACCAATCAGACTTGAAATTCAGACATTCAGATAGATTTCAGTTATATTCAGACACACTGGGAATTTATTTATTTCATATTATTTTAGTTAGACTCAGTTTGTATGTTAAAAAGGACTTTGCCGTATACAAAAGAGTCCACCTGCACCACAAAGAAGCTTGGGAGAGAAAAAACAATTATTATTTGTTATCAATGGAACAGCCTCTCTTAAATGAATAAAAAAAAATTTTTTTTTTAAATTATTTCTGCTACCAGAACAGGATACAGTAGCAAAGCTACAATGAAGAGATCATAAATAGGCTCTTTTTGTTTAGCTGTTCTCTCTTAAATACCAAATTCATTTTCAACAAGCATATGTGATGAAATTGAGACACCCTGAGGTCTTGTAATCTTACAAAAAGCAAGTCTGAACCATCTCCTAATCCAAAGGTTGCAATGTCCCTTTCCTCAACAGCTGATTGAACAGTGTCAGCAGATTTGCCTAAATACTGTACATTTCGGTCATTTGCTACCACGATTGCATAATAAAAAGAAGTTTTTTTGCTTGAATATTCATGGCTGTCTTAGAATTTGAGCTCATTTTTATCTGTGTATTTGTCTGCTGTTTCCTCAACTGTATTTAGCTGTGTGTGTGTGTGTGTGTGTGTGTGTGTGTGTGTGTGTGTGTGCGTGTGCACATGCATTAGAGAGCGAGTTAATTATGTGGAACACTAGAGCGTCGCTAGCTTTGAAGAGGCGAGAACCAAGAGCCGTGCATTATTGATGAGTGACACACATTGCCGACATGGTCACAAACACTAACGCACATTCATCTCTACATGCACGCACACAACCTCAATGTGCCCAGGCACGCACGCACACCACACACACACACACACACACACATATAAATACTGTATATATTTGGAAGTGATCCTTCCTCCAGCCCCAGAGTATTTAACAGCGGTTGCTGACATACTTACAGTACCTTCTATACGTTGGGCTTCCAGCATCTCTCTCTCTCTCTCTCTCTCTCTCTCTCTCTCTCTCTCTCTCTCTCTCTCTCTCTGGTTCATATGGGACAGTCATTGGCCCTGTACACTACATTATTTAGCAGACAGCGTATTTGATCCCATAGCTAGAGCTGATCTCAGTCCATCATTAATGCTGAATTTGGCTGGAACCAGAGCATGTTTTTATCACTTTATTGCTCACGCACCCACAAACACACACTCACACACACACACATGCATGTACACACACTGTGTACACACACAGATTATGTCCTCATTAAGATCTTCTATGTAAGTGTCTGTAAATGAATTAAAACATGTTTTCTTTCCTGAGTCTAACTGTGCCGGTTTAGTTATGGCAACAACACAGATGTTCTTCTCCAGCCAATCTTCACAAATTCAAACCAGTGCTTCAGTTGCATTGCTCACGTTGTGTCATTTTTGCTGTTTCTCCCTGCAGAGTGAACAGCGTAATCTCTTTCTTCAAATTGTACAGACTTGGAAGGAATACAAAAATAAGAGAGTGAGAAATCAAAACATTTTGACACCCAATATTTAGAATAGGCCTGCTATAGTGAATTATAGTTGAGTTAAAGGAACACGCCGACTTATTGGGACTTTAGCTTATTCAGCGTTACCCCCAGAGTTAGACAAGTCCATACACACCCTTCTCATCTCCGTGCATGTTGTAACTCTGTGTGACGCCCCCAGCATTAGCTTAGCCTAGCACAGATCCTGCAGGTGACTGGTTCCAACTAGTGACTATACAAATTACATGTAAATAGGAACATGTTCATGTTATTATGTCACTTATTGGGAGCAGTAGCTAGTTGGAACCAGTTACCTGCAGGATCTGTGCTAGGCTAAGCTAATGCTAGCGGCGTCACACAGAGTTACAGCACGCACAGAGATGAGAAGGGTATGTATGGATTTGTTAATATCTGGGGGTAACGCTGAATAAGCTAAATTCCCAATAAGTCGGCGTGTTCCTTTAAGATTGTAGTTCAAAAATATTAAGTTCAGGAGCTTAAATTATTACCGTAATGTGAATGTTTAACTGCAAGAATGTGATGTGATGCAATCAGTTATCAACAATATTTAATGACTGACTAGGGATGATCCTAACTAATTATTTTCCTGATATTTAAACTTTTCTGGTCGAGTAGTCTAAAAGTAAGAAAAACAATTAATATTTAGCACAATTTGAGGTTAAACATTGTCTGAAAAATATAGCTTAGTCTATATTATGGAAGCCATTTGAAATAATTTTTTTTTTTTTTTTTTTTTACAAATTATTGAATCATATTTTAAATGCTGCTGAAATCAATGTGTGCTCAGTGGCAGAGCGGTCGCCAATCGGAAGGTTGGTGGTTCGATCCCTGGCCCTGCATTCTCATGTCCAAATGTCCTTCGGCAAGACACTGAACCCGGAGTTGCCCCCGATGCTGTTCCATCGGATTGTGTAGATGTGTGTGAGTGTGTATCTGATGAGCAGGTGGCCCCTTGTACGGCAGCCTCGGCCACTGTGTGTGAGTGTGTGTGAATGCACTGCAAAAAAATGGGTGTCTAAAAACAAGATAAAAACACTAAATCTGAGAGAAAAGGAACAAGTGAAATTATCTGTCCATGCAGCAAGATCCTTTCACTTGACAAGCTTGCTTAATTTAAGATTATAGTGTAAAGTTGAACACTTAAATTAAGAAATTCACTCTTAAAACAAGATAAATTATCTAACACTTCTAAATCTAAGAACCTCATCTCAGAATCTTGGTAAGAACCAAATAATTTGCAGTGTGGTGAATGGTTCCTGTACTAGGTAAAAGTGCTTTGAGTAGTCATTAAGACCAGAAAAGTGCTCTATAAGAAGAGTCCATTTACATTGTGTGCTCCAGGTGCCCTGTTAGAAATGCTCCTCACATCGCAGTGTGTGGTGTAATATTTGATTTATTGAAATTTATTGAAAAAATGTCTGCTACAGGATACATAATCCTCTATTCCAGACCCAAGCAACACAAAACAAATTCACATTTTAACATGTTGTTTTCATAAAACACTTTCATTTCAGGATTCAAATTTTCTAACAATTCATTACAGAGATTACTGACAAGCTTAATCAGAATCAGATCTATTATTTATATATACTTACATACACAAGGATTTTGACTTTGGTAGGTTTGCTCATCAGATACACACTCACACACATTTACACTCTAGACAAATAAAATACAATAGAGAAAGCAATATACATATAGGCACATATCAACATAATATACAAATAAGACATAATATCAGACAAGTAGAGATGTCTGTTAGCAATGTTACATTGTTTTTTCCATTTATTAATGAGTGACAATGACAGGAAAGGTGGGGGATGACACGCAGCAAAGGAGTGCAGGTCAGACTCAAACCCGGGCCTCTGCAAAGGTCTCAGCCTACATAGGGTGCACGCTCTTACTGGGTGAGCTTGAGGCCACCCGGGTGATGTTACAATATAGTTTTAAGCATGTTTTTATAATTATACATTATAACTTTTGACAGGCAAAATACATCCAACCTATTCTTAAAAGACTTCAACTGTTGTCTGAGAAAAGTCATGGTTTGGCGTTTATACCATAAGTATAGCCTGGAAATCCAGACCTAAATCCGAAGGACTAAGGGTCTGGCATTGAGTAATGAAAGTTGGAAAAGTCAGAGCACGCAATTGGACAACACTAATCACCAATCACAACAACACACAGGGTGATGTATCCAGAGCCCCGTACGCTTAGCTACCAGAGGACCTAACTGGTAGATTAGACTGTCGTCATCTGTTCAGCTCGGCTCTGGCCCGCCTATATCAGATACACCGATGTGATTGGTGCAGCTCGCCTCTGGACCCGCCTATATCAGATACACCGATGTGATTGGTGCAGCTCGCCTCTGCCCCCGCCTCTATCAGATACACCGATGTGATTGGTGCAGCTCGCCTCTGCCCCCGCCTATGTCAGATACACCGATGTGATTGGTGCAGCTCGCCTCTGGCCCCGCCTATGTCAGATACACCGATGTGATTGGTGCAGCTCAACTCAGACACCCCTATATCAGATACACCGATGTGATTGGTGCAGCTCGACTCTGACACCCCTATGTCAGATACACCGATGTGATTGGTGCAGCTCAACTCGGACACCCCTATATCAGATACACCGATGTGATTGGTGCAGCTCAACTCGGACACCCCTATATCAGATACACCGATGTGATTGGTGCAGCTTGCCTCTGGCCCCGCCTATGTCAGATACACCGATGTGATTGGTGCAGCTCGGCTACAAGGGCATACCTAATGAGCAGCATTACTCGATGCCAGAGTGGCATGCTGAGCAAATTCACATTGTGTTCTCGAGAGAACTCTGGGTTTCCAGGGTAACATAAGTATAGAGTTCTTTTTTTTAAAGATTATTTTTTTGGGCATTTTAGGCCTTTATTGACAGGACAGGACAATCCTTTATATATGGGCGCCCGCTCTACCAACTGAGCTTGTTTTTTCATTGAACATGACTTTAACTTCTATACACCTGAAAGAATTCCTGTCACTTTGCAAATCTATCGAGTAGGAGTCCTGTTTTTCCTAGAAAGAACCATTCACTCCCCTAAAAATGACATAGGTCCTTATTGGCAGTGAAATGAGCGCCGAGGCAGTCTCTCTTGTCATATTGGGCTGGACTGATGGCTTCTCCAGTTCAATAGCTGCTCACTCAGTCACTGCAGACTGGCAACACATAGTTTTTTATGGAGGCATATTTGTTTTATTGGGGTCAAGTGTCAAGCGCCTGTACTCTAGGCTATGGCTGCAAATCGATACTGTATAGAACAGCCCATGGAGCACAAATATTGATTAATGAATATGCGTAAATCTCATGTCTCTCTCTCACACACACATACACACACACACACACACACACATGCATGAACATAAAATCACACACGTATGTATCCTCATGCAGACTAACAAGGCTATACATGCACTGTATGAACACACTCATTCCCACATGCTGAGACTGACATAAATACCACTCCCTCCAGAAAAACGTCATTGTGTGATCGCATATTTATGCGGAGGCTGCATTTTTTTAAAATACGCCGCATAAAATGCGATCCTGAGCAAAATAATGCGGGGCTTGCATGATTTCATAATCGCCACATTTTGGTTGCAAAAAAGTCACATATATCTTAGCGGAAAGTTGAAAAATGTTGCGTTTACTCCACACAAGAGCAGCCATTTTCCCCTGTTGCCATGGAACCGTTATGAAGTGACATAATTACGCGACAAGAAAGTCTCTTTTTCATCAAGTTTTTGCAAGTTCCCGCAATTTCATCGCATAAAATTGCATATTCCATTGCATTTTTTAAGAAAACGTGCCACATAATCAAGGAATTTTGCAAACAGCAATCACAAAAAAACACTGCATTTTTCTGGAAGCACTGAAATACACACCCTACAGCTTGTATGTAGTGGTCTGTTCATGGCGATACGTGTTTGTGTGTGTTCTTACCGTTATGGTTATGGACCATTTCTCAATTCATACGCAGACAGTTAGAGACTCAAGGGGTCATACTGGTGCTATTGACCGTTTTCAGAGATCTACCCGTTGTCTTCTTCACTGCCAACCTTTGGCTTTTTATGAAATTTAAACCAACAGATCCTCATCCCAGACCTCTAAATGCCTCCTACAACACTTTGACATGACTCAAGTTTTATTATTTATGAATGAGTTTATTTCTCTGACAAATCAGCAGCTAATAAGCCCATCCCTCTGTTGTGTAATGCCCTGATGGAACGTCCATGCAAAACACCAAACAGAAGATGATTTAAAGGTGCTCCGTGTCCCATCTTTAAACATCATTATACCATTAATAGTGCTACCCCGGTGCAATTACTGTAAACAAATGAGGCCATGGACTAGATGATTGGTAGTCCGTATCTCACTTCATCTTTCAGGGAAACGCATAACAGTTGCTCATGTTAACATTTATTTCTCCCACAGGGAAGAAAGTTCAGACACCAGCTTTTCAATGTGATGCACCAGTGTTATTGTCAGCATAATATTTCTCATAATTGAAATATAAGAGATGTAGTGGAAAGTGCATTCATATCAATCTGAAACACAGCATTATAATAATCAACAGAAATAGATATTTCAAGCGTGAGTAGAAACTCTTTTGCAATATTTAGATAGTATTTATGTCCAAAAAAAACCCCACAAACAATTAGATGAATGGAAACGCACTTTGTGATGGGCTTGTTTGAGTGAATGCTCACATATCTGTCATTAATGTGGTAATGATTTATTGATGTTGAAATAAGAGACATAGTTTCACGTCATGAGGGGTCAAAGGCAAAGCCAAACACTTGATGTTAACCCTTGTGTTGAGCTCCGTGTCCCTGGTGACCCTCGCATACTATGTGATGTCATTTCACGTCAACTGGCGGGGGCCTCGCCCTGCGGGGACCCATCATGCACTTGAACGCGTCACGCAAACCAAACAAGTCCCCGTGACACGAAGGACAACACAGATCCATTTCTGACATACAGGTAGCAGCAGGAGACAAAGAAAACTCACAAGGCTGATATGATCCTTTAATCCTTTACCCTGAGCTGCAGCCTTTGCCCCATAGCAAGGACAGAATCCCTCTCTACTTTCCACTTTCTATCAACATGACGACATCGCGTGTGTGTGTGTGTGTGTGTGTGTTACACAACTATACAGCTCCTCTTTACTTATTGAAAAAGGAGACTGACTACTGAGGGCCCTGTGGTGCGTCTGAAGTGTTCAAAGCTGCTGACCTCCCCACATCCAGAGCTGCTCGTTGGATGGGACTCCATTGGATTCTCTCTTTCTCTCTCTCTCTCTCCCTCTCAATCTTTCTCTCTACCTTTTTGTTTCAACACAGGCATTGTGGAGGGTATTTAATGCCCCTCGCGCTCTGTCTTTGTCTTTTGCTCTTTTTATCGCCTGCCTATCTCTCACTCTCTCTCCTGCTGTCACCCGTCTCACTAAACCAGGGTGACATGACCAGTCCTGGGTTGCCATGGTGACAGTCCCACTGGTATGGCGGCAGTGGCGATGGCAGCCTTCAGCGGGTCTGCGCGTGTGCTCGCAAGTGTGTATTTTTGTGTTCGTGGGGGTGTGAGTTCAGTTGCCAAGTGGCGATGACGATGTGTTTGTGGTTGTGTGCTTAGTGTGTGTGTGTGTGTGTGTGTGTGTGAGTTGCGGCCTCCTGCAGATGTTCTCTGGCCTCAGCGCCTCCTGCCAGCTGCTCCGCCCGCAGAAGAACACACACACACACTCCTTTTAATTAAGAGCCCTGTGCCATGGTGGGCGACTCAATGGGGGCACGATGGCACTCGAACCACACACACACACACACACACACACACAAACAGACGCTCACACGTGCACACCAGAGTGCTCAACACAGTGTGTCAGCTAACTGTTTTATGTGTGTGTGTGTGTGTGTGTGTGTGTGTGTGTTTGGGTGTGTGTGAGGAGATGATCCACTGGTGTTGCCCTTGAAGCCCTGTGGTGGTGATAGTGGCGTTGCTGGTAGGTAAACAAGCAGCTAATCAGGCCTATGTATCTGATCCAACCCCCCCCCCATTCAACACAGGCTACTAACACACTCTCTCTTCAGCGGGTCTTGAGAGGAGGAGGTTGAGGAGGAAGAGCAGAAGAAGCAGACAGGATTTAGTCAAAGACGAGGGGAAAGACAGAGGAGGGGGGAGGAGGTAAAAGTCAGGTTGGAACCGGTAAACTACACCGAGGAGGGAGTGGGAATCAGGAGGTTGATCAGGAGGCAGGACTTCATATATACCTGGCTACTGTCCAAGTATCTTTTGCAAATTAGGGTGTTCCGACATTGGCATTGTGTGTGAAAAAATGCATCTTCCTCATTCATTTCATGCCAACACAGAAGTACGGTGGCCAACAGGGCCAAATGCCCTGCAATTTAAGAAAACACATGCAAAAGATCAAGCTGTGCCACTTAGCGCTCCCTCTAGAGGCCTGGAGAACTTCCGTTGTGTAATCTGGATGCAGCGTTTTTTGGTTGCATCTGCTTTTTTTTGCATCGCGTCTGTATTTGCAGCGTTCGTGTATTTGGTTGTGTTGTGTGTATTTGCAGCGCGTTTGTGTATTTGGTTGTGTTGTGTGTATTTTCAGCGCGTTTGTGTATTTGGTCGTGTTGTGTGTATTTGCCCTCAGATAGATCCTCGAAACTGTCATACTAAATGCTTGCCCTTGGGGGAATTACTGGAATTGTTGGGTCTTTGTCAATTATAGTGTGCGGTCTCTGTAAAGTGTCTTATATATAGCTATATAGTTATGATTTGATACAAATATAATTGGATGAATGGATGGATAGATAGATAGATTTATTAGTTTCTGTAGATAGATTTGTCTTCTTATTTCTGCTGTAATTCCATTCTACGTACACCACCCACACAGACGCTACCCAGGTATAAATTTAATATAATACACATTTATTTAAAATGTAATAACATGAAACGTGTACACCACAATGGAAGCCTTTCTATTTGTCCCTGTGGATGTGTGTAAATCCATTCATTTGCCTCTGACCAACAGATGGAAAATCACCTTGATGATTCATATTTTCGCACCCGCTTTGTGCAGCATTTCCAAAGGTTGTGAGATATTTGTAATATTAAGTTTACGTCTAAAAAAAAAGTGGGGGATAATGTAGCCAAGGGGTTAAAGTAGAATCTAAAATGTTCACTACTGGTGTTCCCGCGGTATGTTCTTCCATATTCTGCTCTCAATCCCTTTTCTTTAATGTTTGATTTACTGTCACTTAGTCCTGCTGCTCTTCATGCTCCTTATTATCTCTTTCTTACTCTTGTTTTTCCCTCTGTTCTCTATCCCTATAAATTCTCTGCTCTCCATTATTGTCTTTACTTTTCTCTCTGGCTCTCTCCTCCTCCTCTGTCATCTCATCTCTCCTTCTCCCTAACACACCCAGACACGACAGAACACCACGGATAGTTAATAATTCCCTAATTTCCCCTCTTCGCGGTCTGCAGAAGGTGTCGCAGATAACCTGATTTATCAGACGGCTATTATAATGTGAATCAGGGGTATTAAAGCAATGGACATTAACTTGCACATTGTTTAAACAACGCCACGGGACTAATGGATTTCAAAAGGAATTTGTCAACACCGCTCTCCGTGATTATAATTAGTCAAATGAGAGCAAAGCAGTGGAGGAGACCAGTTGGGTAGTAGTTTAGTTGGAAGAAAAGGGGGTCATAAACACAGACACTGCAGCGGGGAGCTATGAATGTAATAGATGGGGAACCGTACACGGTTCTGCGACTATGATGTGTGTGTCGAGTAATGTTGATGGAGACGGATGGGATTACTAGTGGATGTGTCAACTACTGAGAGAAAATCGCCTCCTTTTTCCCCCAAGGGTACTTCATTTTATGAAAAAACTAACAACTTATTAGACATATTGAATGACTCCAACTGTATATCACTGGAGTGTTGGCCTTACGTTCTGGGACTGACATTCAGTATTGTTGCCTGTACTTTGATTTTTCAGATTTTCAGCATCACAATGAATGAATGGTCACAAGCAGAAGCAGGAGATTGGATAATAGTTTTCACAGGAAGTCAGCACATTTATCTGTGTCACTTACACGCATCACAAAAATAACACAGAAAGGAAATGGTCCATAGATTAGGGGTAAATTACAAGACATCCGTTAGTTTGGTAAATGTTCAGTCAGCAGGGAATTCTAAAAAATAATGCTGGTGATATTCTTTATTTTCCTTCAGGTCAACATATTGAATGAAAACACACTGGAGATTATTTTTGATGCATCGTTCTGGTGCTGTAATTGCTCAATTTTGCACCAATAAACCAGTATTAATACGCAGCTGAAAATAGTCCCCAACAAATGCACCATTTAATCTGGTTTGAGTGAGGTTTGCTTAAACTACAGTGCCCAGCTTTCTAGGAAATTACTAAGCATTTTTTTTTTTAAATAAGGAAACTTATGTACAGTCATTGCCAGTGTTAGTCAAAGTTACTTTTAAAAAGTAATTAGTTACAGTTACTTTTTCCAAAAAGTAATTCAATTAGATACTCAGTTACAAATTATAAAAGTAACTAGTTACTTCAGAAAGTATACTTTCAAGTACATTTTTAAATGCTCAAATGTGATCCCACCTCCACCCCTCTTTAATAGAACTTAAAATGCATGTGCATGTTCAATTATTTATGATAAATCTAAATATTATAATGGAAATCACACTTAATACAATACATTATTAACAGAAACTGTACACAAGTCTAAACTCTTTCAATGTTGCTATGGGACAAAGTGAGACTAGACTCCAATCAGATGCCATGTATGTAGATATTATGTCTAGTGGATCGATACAAATAACAACGTAGATTATTTTGGAATGTATTGCCCCTCAACAGGCCACAACTGCGCAAAATTAAATAATGCTTATAATGCACTTTAGCAAAATATATATATAAATACTCTTTGTAGTGCAAATAACGTAAGCGGCCCGATGGTTATACTTTTGCGCTGGTGTGTTTTTGTGTGTCATTCGAGAGAAACAAAGTACCAATGTAGTAGTTCCAATGAAAACTGTGTATGATGAGGTCTGTGAGTTATCCAGAGAAACAGGGAGATTGTTTCTAGTAACACAAATTGATGTTGAATTTGTAAAAAAGTGTTTTTCTTATTTTCTTCAAACGCCACACATCTTAATTGTATAGGGGTGGAGGCAGTATTGCTGCACATGAAACACCCGAGAAACAACATTTAGGTGTTGAGACAAAGTCAGTAACAAATTGAATGCATCATTAGATATACATTTAAAATCAATGGCCAATGAACATGGCACTAATATGCATTCACAAGTGAATTTCACACTTCTGGGGCACCTGGGTAGCTCACCTGGTTGACCTGCGCCCCATGTACAGAGGTGCCGTCCTCGACGCAGCGGCCGCGGGTTTTATTCTGATCTGCAGCCCTTTCCTGCATGTCATTCCCCCTCTCTGTCCCCTTTCAAGACTTCAGCTATCCTAGACCAGGTGCTTAAAGGACAGTTCCGGCGCTAAAATGAACCTAGGGGTTAATAACACGTGCACCGAGTCGATAGCACTCAGGGATCTGTTTTCATGCTAATCAAATGTATCTAGCTTGACACAAGCTACCGCAAACTGGTGGTTAGCTGCTAATGTTAGCTTTCAGGGCATTAGGTAAATCGCTATTTTATACGACTGACAAGGGTCAAAATAGCACCGCACTTCAACGGTAGCATAATGAGGGTCTCTACATGTAAACCAAAGCATTGAGAACTTAGTAAGTGTACAGACGGTTTATTAAAAAGATACATTATAAAGACAGTAGCCTTCATGTTTACATGCAGGCGCCATCTTAGAAACCAGGCATGACGAACGCCGTGCAACCAGTAACATGACTCAAACACAGCGTTCGTGGTTCGACTGGTCATGCCTGTTTTCCAAGATGGCGCCTGCATGTAACCATGAACGCTGTCACTACCCGATGTGAGTCGAGTCCAGATGTGAGTCGTGCATGCTCAAATGTTAACGGTTCACGGCATAACGTGTCATACTGAAATTTGTGAAATCCATGAAATAATAAACTTTTCTCATTACAAACAATAACAGAAGATAGGAATCATTTAAAAAGCGTTTTAGCTATCTATTGTTGTTTGATTGCTAACGTTAGCTCGAAACGCCATTCAACTGACAGCCTTTGTTTTGTTTGATTGCTAGCTTGTAGCTAAGCTAGCAGTCATTTCAAAAATGTTTTAGCTATCTATGATTGATTGATTGCTAACGTTAGCTCAAAACACCATTCAACTGACAGCCTTTGTTGTGTTTGATGCTAACTTGTAGCCAGCAGTGAACCAACTTGGTAAAGTTGGTCCATTTTTACTGAATTGACATTACAGAAGTCGCTCATTAGCATCTTGTATGCTACTTATCGCAAAGGGATGCATGTGCGACTTACATCTTCACTCGACTTACATCAGGGAGTGACAAATGCTACTGTCTTTATAGTCTATCTTTTTAATAAACCCTCATTATGCTACCGTTGAAGTGCGGTGCTATTCTGACCCTTGTCAGTGGTATAAAATAGCAAATTACGCAATGCCCTGAAAGCTAACGTTAGCAGCTAACCACCGGTTTGCGGTAGCTTGTGTCAAGCTAGAGACACATTTGGTTAGCATGAAAACAGATCCCAGAGTGCTACTCGGTACACATGTGTTATTAACCCCTAGGTTCATTTTGGGCTGGAATTGTCCTTTAAAGATGTAATGGAGAACGGCCTGGGGGACATTGGCATTGGATTGTCTTGACGGGGCCAGGATTTGACACAGCCACATCTGGTGTGTTTTGTTTTTACTTTTGAAAAGAGTAATACTAAAACTCTTTGCATACACCATGACGTTAATATGTAGTCAACCAAGAAATACCAATAAATACCACAAGTACCAAGAAATGTTTAACTTGTCCTCACTAACTGACAGAAAATATGTCACTTGCAGATAAAAAAAAGTCCTTTATGAATTTCAGTAGTAATAACAGTAATGTAGCAGCTGAAAGCACACTGAAACCCAGACGGGGTGGAAAAACAAAGATTTCTCTAAAGTGGAGATCGCCATTGAAGGAAGCGTTTCAATGAACTTAAGTCCCAATGCACACACACTTCCTCTGCCACCTCCAGCTTCGTGTCTGGGTCCACCGCAGGAGGAGTGCCGGCTGCTGGGCAGACAGGGCAGCGGGGTGTGGTGAGGGGGCGGTGAATGCGTGCCGCTTGAATACTAATGTCCCACTTTAGAAGTCAACCTCTTCTCCATCCCCACATACCCTCTGCTCTGTCCCGCTCTCTGCCTGCACCTTTTCCTCGCCGTCATTTCCCTTCAGTCTTCTCTTATACGCCTTCTCTCATTTATTTAGTTCTCACCTCCCCCACTGCTTTAAACAGTCATTTTCTCCATCTCTCTTCCTCCTCCAACTTGTCTACTCTGTCTTCTCACTCTTGTCCTCTTCTTTCCTCCCTGTGCCAGGCTTTCCATCACCCACGCTCTTTCTACATCCTTGTATCAAACCTTCCGCCCCGTATCCCTCATCAAACTCTCCCCAAGATCTCTCTCTCTCTCTCTCTCTTTGCCGTTCACTTTTCAAACCCACACAAACACAAGTACACACATCCTTGACAAAGCCAGCTAATTACAGGCAAGTGTTCTCTCCAGCTCTTCTTAAATACCGAGCTGATTAATGAGATGGAGGTGTAGGGCCAGGAAGTCTCACCCTCTGCGGGTGGTGATACACACCCCTGTCTCTCTGCTGCTCACAAACACACACACACACACACACACACAATTCCTTTCCTTATTCACACTTGCAAACACAAATGATCAGCCATGTGCAGCTTCATTACAGAAATATTGCTACCAGTTTTGTCAGTCTTTCTCCTATTCCACCTTTCAGTAGCAGCCTGAATTTTTTTTCTCGATTGTTTTGTACAGTAACTCCTACTGAGAAGAGCTAAGCGGCGAGAGCCAGCCGAGGACCCCCAGGTGGAGCCGGGGCCTCCTCTGAAGTGATGTCGGCTCATTGTCTCAGCGGCAGCTCAGGCACGACTCACGGCTCAAAATGGCCTCCGACACATCTCTGTGGCTGATTTGTGTGTGTGCGTTTGACCCCGAGGACCGGCGTGAATGCTGCGGGAGCAAAGAGATAGAGTGCAGCTGCTGCCGCTGAATGCTGACACACATGCAGAGCAGCAAACACGCACCCACACACACACACACACCTGCACAATCACAATCTAGACCGGGTCAGCCAGGTTCAAAGCATTTGTATTCATGGAAGGTTTTGCATTGGCTTCACCACCTACAGTGTTTCATCTAACTGTGGGACGTGGCTTTCTACTTTCACACTCCGAAGACCTTGGACTGTGTGTTTATGGCTGTATGTATGGCAGTATGGCGCTACCTGAGTGAATGCACCTGACTGAATGCGTTTATTTCCACTCAGATCACCCTTGTAAATACTTGAAGGTGCAGTGTTTTGATGCTCAAGTTGACCCCTTGTGACACACCACCGCTGCACAGACGTGTGCAGTCCCGATCCAAATACACATGTGTCCACTGCAAAGAAGCGTGCACAAGCAGGTGTGCGTGCAAAGCCATTGAGATCTTCCATAGTGTAGTTAGGCAGAGATGTCATATTACAACTATGTACATATATGAAATGTACCATTCATAATACAAATAATTAGGAAAGTACCAGCAACCAACAACTTTATCAATTTAAATCCTGGAGTTTTTTTGTGATTGTTGCGGGCAAAAATCCTTGATTATGCGGCACGTTTTCTTAAAAAATGTGATGGACTATGCCGGATATTTATGCAATTTTATGCGATGAAATGCGGGAACTTGCAAAAACTGCGGTTTGATGAAAAAGAGACTGTCTTGTCGCGTAATTACGTCACTTCATAACGTTCCCATGGCAACAGGGGAAAATGGCTGCTCTTGTGTGCAGTAAAGGCAACACTTTCTGCTCAGCTATATGTGACTTTTTGGCAACGTTATTTGCATGGAAATCTGCAATTTATGCGGCAAAAGTGCAAAGTATTTGAAAATAATGCGGCCCCCTCATTTAGCTAAATTGAGGACAGCAATGCTCGTTATAGTAAGTGCAATGATACAAGTCCAATACGTCCTTTATCAAACCGTATGGATGTGTAACCGTATGGCCTGGATAGGAAATTAACAAGCTACTGACAGACATGTTCAAATTTCATTCATTAAATTATTATTTTTTGTCTTAAATCCACCAGCCATTTTCATATTATATCAACATTTGCAGCATCCTGAGCCTTTTTGGGAAGGTTCCTAGCAATACTCAGCCTAGAGTAGGAAACTTTTTTTTGCAACTTTCTCTTTCTCCCGCAACTTTAGTGCAACAAACATACAACAAACATCCATTATTGCATTTTTTTTTACGAAAGCTCCAGCAACATCAGGCATTTTGGGCCGCAACAATCTCAAAAAAAGTACGCAAAATCCTGGAGGGACTGATTATGGTGGAAATATGCACCGCAGCATAGCTTTTGCGTCCGAGGTCTCTGCACAACCTCAAGCTGGTGCCGTACAGCTCTGGGCTGACGGCCAAAATCAACCTCTCGTCCATGTTCAAAGTCGAACCATGTTGAACTTTGACCTCGGCACCCACAAGAGCGGCTAATCGCCAAAATGCAGCAGCAGGTCAGTTCTTGGGTGCAGATTGTATAGTTCCAGACGTCCTTCCCCTCTCTCCATTACTTCTTCCTCCCTGCATCCTTTGCTCACTTGTTTCTTGTTCCCTCCTAAGCAGTTTGACGTAAGTTCGCAAAGATGTCTCCATCACAAACACGCAGAAGGGATGGCGTCACCTTTTAAACGCTGAGACGACTCTGTGGTCGTCGTTGTGTTCTGAAACACACAGACACACACAGACACGCACAAGAACGTGTGAATGCACACTAAGGCGTCTTTCTTATAATTGAGTTGAAACAAAGATTAACTCCTAATAAAGCAGCCTCCTTTGCCTCCTGCAGACTAGCAATTCTTTTTACGTAACAGCAGAGATCCAATGTTTGTCAAGTTGCATTTATGTACTGAGGAGACGCTCACCTAAACTGGAAAGTAAGTTAGGGACCGTCTAGAAACTACAACACAGAAAAGAGATAAATATATGCAGGCTATCAATTTAATGATTAAATAAGGTAGTGTCTCTTAACTTACCCCCAATTTCCACAGGATGCGTAACGGCTGCGTGTCGGCTCTGTGCTCCGTGTCCGTCAATACCCACCAGGTCTGGATTTGATGCGATCGACTGCGGCCATGACTGACAGCTGAAGTCACGAGGACCCACGAGATCTCGCGAATTCATGTAGAACAGAACCACAAAACCAACAACAGTTAGTTTCCATCCAGAGGAGTAGAGGGGAAACAACTCTGTGTTGTGTTTTCAAGATTTGGTGCAGGGAAATATGATCCTCCGTGAGGACCGTTCTGTTTTATTTTGAAAATTAACCGGATGTTTTGTTTGATGATTGTTTCTGTGGGATCACCGGAGCTGAGATGGAGCTGGGACGCAGCCGCTCAGCAGTCGTGGAAATACACACATTGACTTTAATGGAAACCTAATGACTCCGCAGCCATTACGCATCCCGTGGAAATTGGGGGTTACCTCAATAATAACTTGTCTCCTGCTACTTGTACAACAGCATTCACTTTAAAAAATATAAGCATATGCGATCTCTTTTCTGTGTTGTAGTTTGTAGACGGTCCCTAAGCTCTCTAACTGCCATCTCAACACAGGAACTAAATCCAGCAGTCAGATTCTCTGTGTTCACTCAGAAGGAATCACTGCACATGGGTAGACACTGGTAATGACATTTTGAACATGTTTAGAGGTTAAAAACACATTTAAAACTTGCCCTGTTTAACCCTGTTAGTCGGCAGTTTGGGAACAGAGACGTTAACAACGTTACATCCATGTTACAGCTTTTATAGCATCTTATAAGATAATACTAATTATGTATTACAGGAATTACTGCAGTAGGAACTCAGGGGGACTTTCATATGGACCTGCAGAGCGGCACAGGGTCTGCTACGTGTTCATTATGCCTAGTTAAATAACTCTGGATTGGGCTATTAGTGCATGTTGCAACTTTAATAACATAATGATTAAAATAAGGACAATTTAAATGTTCGAACTGGTAAATGGCAGATAATCTCCATGATAGGAGGAGGATTATTCAAGCCTTAGACGTATCTTTCACCCTATAGAATCTATGGGAAACCCCGGAATTGTGACCATGGTAGCTCTAGAGTGATATCCGAGTCGCATGAATTCCCATCTGACTGTGACTGAGATCGCATTCAAAAATAATAATAATCCGGTGGCCGGGTTAGCTCAGTTGGTAGCGCAGGCGCACACATACTGTATAGAGGTTTTCTCCTTGACGCAGCGGCGGCAGGTTAGACTCCGACCTGTGGCTGTTTGCTGCATGTCATCCCCTCCCTCCCCCCTCTCTCCCAACTGTCCTCTTAACAAAGGCCTTGATTAATGGAAGTAATTTTCCATTAATCAAAATTAAATATTGTATCTGCCCTGTGGAAATAAAGGCCTAAAATTTCTACAAAATGATCTCAAAAAAATATTTAAAAAAATCCAACACAAATCACAACTGAGCGATTGGATGCAATGTGAACTGGGCTGTACACACTGTCATGAAAAAAATCAGATTATGGTCACTTTGGCCTGCAGTTTGATTCCCAGGATCAGTAACTCCAACTAGGGTAAAAACACAGCGAGAAAAACTAACTGCAGGTAAAGTACCAAACCAACCAATTGGCAAAGGAGGATGTGTGTCTGAAGAAGATCCAAAGTGGTGGCTGAGAGCATGGAGCATCAGTGGTTTTTGGAGAGGGAATAGCAGGTTGACCTGGCATGGCGTGGCCCAGCACAGCACGGCATGGCTTGGCATGACAGGCTCCAATGAGGCTTCACCCACCCAGGGCTCCATCCTGCCTGAGCTCCACACAATCAGGCCTCAACGGCAAAACTGACTGTTGGTTACCATGACAACCCCGAGGCACGGCCTGCATGGGACAAAGGCTGCCAGGTCCTGTGTGTGTGTATGTGTGTGCGTGTGTGTGTGTGTGTGTGATTGAGAGAGAGTGTGAGTGATGTCTGGCAGAGCAGGCGCGGCCCTCCTGGGGCCCTCATTCGTTTGTCTCTCGCTGAGACCACAGGAGCCCTGATGCAGCAGAGATTGGGGAGGTGGTTGGGGGGAGGAGAGGGGGGGAGGTCGACGAGGGGGCAAGTGAAAGAAAGGCAACTGATGTGGAAAAAAAGAGTGATAAAATATGCAGGAAAAAAGTGCGGAGTGAAGGAAATTCTAAGAAATCAAACGGATGGCAAAATGAATGCAGTTGAAATTTGAGGGACGAGAGATTATTCTATCCCCATTTGTTCAGCCATTCATCCATCAGTCAGTTGCAGTACTTCACACAGCAAAGCCTGGATCTTGACAAAATTTGCTTTGAAAAATAGACTTCACCGTTACATTTTGGCAAATTAATTACACCAATTAGTAGGGTACTCAAATCTTCCCAATTTGAATAACCTGTCTACCACACTGCAAGTTCAAATGACTTGAAACGGCTCTTTCATGGCTCCACAGAAAATAATGAAATAAATGAGTGCACTTAGGCACCAAAACATTCAAACTGTGGAGTTGGTTTTTGTCCAGAGCATCAAATGTCTCTGTGTTCACATCAAAGATTTATTTTTGACAAATTTGTAACATTTTTTTCTTTTCTTTTTTCTTCTCATTTTCAGGTGTAGATCACACGAACAAAGACCTGAAGAAAAACTTTGTAAGTAAACTCAAAAGGAGATAACAGATTTCCGCTAAATGTTGTTTGAGGCGGCCAGTAAAATATTACCATTCCAGTGGTCTTGCATTGCCAGACCTTCCTCCACCGCCCTGCGGAGGAGGGTCTGGCTAGTCCACACAGCACTCCGGGATGGGAGAAAAATCGGCTCTAAGGAACTTGTTTTGGTGGAACATGTGTACGTTCAAAGGTTGTTTTAGTCGTGCAACAGAAAACTCTGATTGGACAGATAGTAGAGCCCGACCAATAAAGGATTTTTAAAGCCGATACCGATAAGAATATTTGGTTATTTAAAAATCCGATATGCCTGATATCGGCCGATAATATTGGTCAAGGTCTAACAGACTAGCTAGCTGTCTGGATTTACCCTGCAGAGATCTGAGGACCAGGTAACCATAGTCCTCAGATTGGACAGATAGTCTAGCTAGCTGTCTGGATTTACCCTGCAGAGATCTGAGGACCTGACGGACATAGGTCATCTAGCCTAAAATGAGGGTGTGACCAATCCTGGAAGTGGAGCAATAGAAGATCTGGTGTACAGTAATGTAGATCTCAGGGATCAGTATGCAATTCAGTTCTTTCTCTGTGAGGTCAGAGTTTCCCATCAGTTCTGTTTGGTAACACAAACATACTTGGATTTTCATCAGACCAAAATCTGTGTATTGCCTTTCTTTTAAAGTGCCATATTACTTAAAACCAGTACCTCGAGAAAAATGCAATCCAATGCATAATCAGCCAAAGTCTGCATATTTATGTGGGGGGCTGCATTTTTTCAAATACTTCACACTTTCGCCGCATAAATTACAGATTTCCACGCAAAATAATTTGGAGCTTGCATGATTTCATAATCCCCGCATTTTCGTTGCGAAAAAGTCACAAATATCTGAGCAGAAAGTTGAAAAATGTTTGTCTGTTAGTTTTAAACAGCTCCAGTCCAGTTGGCTTTTTAAACTTAAAGTAATTTTTTTTATGAAAAAGATTAATACATTTGGTCACCTTTTCACCTTGACATTCACACAAGAGCAGCCCCCATTGCCATGGGAACATTATGAAGTGACGTAATTACGCGACAAGACATCATCAAATCGCAGTTTTTGCATCTTCCCGTACTTTCATCGCATATCCCAAATATTCCATTGCATTTTTTTTAAAAACATGTCCCATAATCAAGGATTTTTGTCGCAAACAATAACAAAAAAACTCCAGAGACAATAAAACGTTCGTACAGTGATGAAGCCGTTCTAGCCTGTCAGGCTGGTGTTACACTGGCTAGCCATAAAGCATATGTGAAATGGCAGGGTTGTTTTCTCCTGCCTTGTCATTTATAATCCTATAGGCAGTTTGAAGCACACAGGCCAACTTGTGCTTTGTCAGAGCAGATTGTCTGGCATGGATAAGCCTGGCTGGGAGAGCTGCATAATTGGTCTTGTACGGTTTGCTGCCAAGATATCCTCCTCCGCGTTATGCCTATACACACTGGCACAAGCCATTCAAACATGTTCACTTTTTATGAGGCACACATAAACCGCACAGTCACGGGCATCTCCTCGGTGACAGTGATTGCCGTCAGTTAGGAGAAAAATGTTGACAGACTAATTCAAGTGCCAGTATCACAAGCTTTTCATGGGATTCCTTCATTTCCTGTCATGTCACTGTGATGTTGTGCGTTGAGTGTTCCATTTGTTTTCTGTCTGGATCACAGGAGGCTCTCGCCAGTTTTGACCTGCGTTCTTCACACGGCCTGTCTCATGATCCCATGCCTGTCAGAGATGAGGAGAATAGGTAATGACTGTTGTCCTACCTTTCTTTCTTGCCTGATAGGTTTCAGACCCTTTTTTTAGACCTTAGTGGTCCCCTAATACTGTATCTGAAGTCTCTTTTATATAGACCTTAGTGGTCCCCTAATACTGTATCTGAAGTCTCTTTATATAGACCTTAGTGGTCCCCTAATACTGTATCTGAAGTCTCTTTTATATAGACCTTAGTGGTCCCCTAATACTGTATCTGAAGTCTCTTTTATATAGACCTTAGTGGTCCCCTAATACTGTATCTGAAGTCTCTTTTATATAGGCCTTAGTGGTCTCCTAATACTGTATCTGAAGTCTCTTTATATAGACCTTAGTGGTCCCTAATACTGTATCTGAAGTCTCTTTTATATAGACCTTAGATCTGTGTGTGTAATTCAGGCCTGTGTGTAATAATAACAACAGAGTGTAAATTGTAATTTTCCCTTGCGGGATTAATAAAGTATACATTACTATTATTAATAAAGGTCCAAACCTAGAATCCTAGAAACAGACCGATTTAATTAGCCTGTCTAAAACCAAAAACACAACAGAGAAAGTGTAAGAATGGATTAAACAGTGTGTTTATCTGCTCTAAAGATAAAAACCACTTGCATGTCCAGCAGTAACCCAACCCAGCGTTAAGCCACTAAGCATTCCATTAGCTAACGGCCTTTTGGGGGTTACAGGTCACGTTTTTTTTTTTTTTTTAAAAGCCCCGTTCATCTGTCTCTAGTCAGTCTGTTTACTAGTTCCACTTATTATTTATTATCATTCTCATTCTCTATTTCTGAGCTATACTTATATAATAACATAATACTATTTATTCTAGCACCCTTTGCACTATGCTTTATAATTCTTCATCATAGTCATAATTATAATTTACTCCTGCATACTTTGCTCTTCACTGCACTATTGTCTCAACCTGTCTATATTATTTCTTTATAGTGTATAGTTTATAGTGTGTGTGTGTATATATATATATATATATATATATATATATATATATATATATTGTTTTTTATGAGTAAGCGCATTGTGAGCAATATGATCCAAAGCAAAATTCCTTGTATGTGTCCTCAAACCTGGCAGATAAAGCTGATTCTGATTTTTTTTTCCTCGGTGTGGAAGCTGGTCAACTATTTCTGACTAGAGTTTAGGCTAATGTTAACGGTTCTTTTTATGGGATTATGGGGCCGTTTACATTCCAGCAACACTGATAAAAAGTTCACGTTAATGATTCATAAACGAATTCATGTTCATTTCTTCTGACGTTTGATCCGGTTTGGCCTTGGTTTTACAGAACAGGTGTTCCCCAGGTCAAACAGTCTTCCCTCCAGTTAACCCTCATGTTGTCCTCGGGTCAAATTGACCTGTTTTCCTATATCAATGATCTTTTTTACTACCCAAAATAACATGATTGATTCCACACAACGCTCTTTGGCAAGTACATATTCCAGTCTGGGATTATCCATCACTATACTGTACATTCCTTTAATTTTTTTGTCTAAATAATTCTTAATTTCTGCTTTTCTAACTCAAACATTAGGTATAATGTCCTATGAATGAGGTTTATTGACCATAAATTCCAAAAATAACTGTAAAACTGAAGTTAATAAGTTAGTGTTACGTAGTGTTGAACTTTGAAAAAAGCATCAAAAGTGTTAAAAAAGTTAAAAACATCGATAAAAAGCATCAACAAGAGTGATGATTTTGACAGGCAGACAACACAGTATGTTCAGTAACTAGGTCAAGTTTTTGTCTAGTTCCATTATATATAGAAGACGGACACCTCTACATATCTCCAACACTGGGCAACTCACAACAAAATATATTATACATTAATATATATATCCATAGTGATAAATGGCACTACAGATAAGAGGAAAAAAATTGATAAAATTGGATTGGGGGTGAACTGTAAATTTGCCCACTGAAGGATTTTGTACTCTCACAATGTATGTAATATTACAAAAGTATGTCATGGTAAATATGTTTTTAGAAAATGAAATAAATTAACAACATATGTGAGGTGTCGAGCCAGAATGAAATAATTTCAGTGCTGCGGATGAACAGAGAATTTGTTTGTCTGTACCAGTCTTAAAATCCCAATGTACTGTATGTAATTGTCTGTCTGGGCTTAATTTGGGATGTGCTCAGGTCAGCACATCCCAAACCAAGGAAATCTCACATCTCTGCATATCGAGTCTCAGTAAGTGGCTGTCATCTTATTCCCTCTGTTTCAGTCACGGTACCCGATGTGCAGGGGAAGTTGCCATGGAGGCCAACAACTCCTACTGCGGTGTGGGCATCGCCTTCAATGCCAGGATCGGAGGTGAGGGAAAACAATACAGGCTTGTCAAGACAGTGGGAGGAAGTGCATTGTGGGTGTGCTGCAGTGGCCAAGACATGGCATTTTCAAAAATGCTTGTCGAGGATCACTAATTTCTTTTAAAGTGCCCATATTATGAAGGAAAAAAATCACCTTTTCTGGGATTTGGGGTGTTAATTTGTGTCTCTGGTGCTTCTACACGCATACAAACTAGAGGGTGAAATGGGAATTGATTGTTGCTATCTTATCCCGAGCCCACGAAAATACTCCTGGCATGTCCGACACATATCACATGACTTTTACAACTTGGTTTGACATTTGCAAATGAAAGGGCCAGTACCATATTTGGCTTGGATGAAAAGGAACATGTTACTGTACATGCTTTTGGTTGTAAGCATAAGTATTCTATCTATCCCGCACAGTGACCATTACGCAAGCAATTATTTAGAAAATACATATAGTCGGTGTGCAGGATTCTTTCTAAACTCCTGATTAGGCTTGTCGCAATATGCAAGAAATCAGTTAATTGCATGATAAATAAAAATGAGCTTGATACATTTTTAAAATGGAAATCATTGCGGCCAAAAATTGCCATTTTATTGATTGTTTTTGATTGTGCGTGTTTTTATTCCAGTGCATTTTTTGTTAACAGAGACTGAGAGTCAATTTTATTTATTGCTTTTGGTTGTTTTGTACATTTATTGTGCTATTTAAAATGTCTGCCAGTTCCAAATATTACCTCCCCTATTCATTTTAGTGTTAAATATTCTTTAGAAATAAAAGTTTATTGATGTTTGAAAAGGTTTACCCGCATTATTTTGCCATTGCCATTTTATTAGATGAAAATGGGCTCGGAACGACAATATTATCGTTTATCGGAATAATTTCTGGGACAATTTATCCATTTTTGTCCAGAAAAATTAGTTATTGTGCAGTCCTTCTCCTGATCTGCTGCTTATGGTCACATCCTACGCACCTGCCATGCCGCGTGGAAAAAGCTCTCCTACGTTGTACTAAGCATAATAGAATAGAATAGAATAGAATAGAAAGCCTTTATTGTCATACATAAGTGCGGTACCTGTGCAATGAGATTCAAGCAACCCCTTTATAGTGTCAACACAAAATATAAAAATATAAAATGTAAGTAGTGCAGTAAAAAAAGAGAGGGGGGGGTAATGTGGTGCACAGTCCTGAGAGCAACTATATACATATATAAAGTGGTAGAGATAAAGGGTTTGTATACACATTATGCAGAAATATAGTTTGGTGTATCAAAAGTCCTGAATATTAAATATTGCACAGTAATGAGATTTAATGGTTAAGTATAATAATAAATAAATATCGCACTGTAATGAAATTGCACAGAATTCCAGTGTCCTTTTAGGTATTATATATAGTATTGCACATAAGGTGGGGGAAGAAAGTCCGGGGGAGCCTGGGGGTTAGGCTTTGACGGGAAGTCAGTATTCTAAAAAAAAGTAAGAAAAAGTAAAAAAAATAAAAAATAAAAAAAAAGTAAGTGTTCTTAAAAGAAATGGCAGAAACATTTGTTCTGTGGTGTCAAATTACAGCTGAAAATAGCCTCATCAACTGTGGAGCAAATGTCTCTTTGAAAGCCTTTAAGATGGAAATGATCCGGACTATTTCTTGATGAAGCAAAAGACTGAAGGCATGTCATTTATTTTGTGTGAATGTACGCGTTGGGTTTGTGTGACAGCAACAGAGTGCACGGTGACTGGCTGCTACTGAGCCATGCTGACCTTATTTAACAGCTCATTTTTTAGAGGAAGCTTCAGTAATGTGTTTTTTTTAGGGTTGGTTGTAACATGGGAGAGGGATGAATGAACCCAATACACAAGATAGCCCATTTTCTGATGTGAATTCAAAGTTGTTGTTTTTTTTTTATAGGATACTCTAAGAGTTCTATAAACCTAAAGTTAATGAGAACGTGATATGTTTGAGTAAAAGCACTCAGATCTGAACACAGCCGTATTAACGCTCAGTCAGCGGTGTTATCAGCCCCCAACATGGAGCAGGAATAGAGGAATCCCTCAAACGCTGACATTTGAACTCTGTGATCTTTAACCCTCATGTTGTCCTCGGGTCAAATCGATCCGTTTTCCTATATCAATGTTCTTTTTAATTACCCAAAATAACATGATTGATTCCACACAACGCTCTTTGCCAAGTACAAATCTCTACTTTCATTCATTTTGGGGCGTCTTATTGTTTATTGTTTATCTTATTGTTTTGAAATAGTATTGAGAGTAAAAGTCGACATATTCCAGTCTGTGATTATCCATCAACATCCATTCCTTTAATTTTAGTCTCAATAATTCCTAATTTCTGCTTTTCTAACTCAAACATTAGGTATAATTTCCTCTAAATGAGGTTTATTGACCATAAATTCCAAAAATAACTGTAAAAACAAAAGTGTTACGTAGCGTTAAACGGAAAAAAAAGTGACAAACATTCCAAAAAGTGTTGAAAAAAAATGAAAGACAACTAAGAAAACGTTAAAAACATCGATAAAAAGCGTCGACAAAAGTGTTGATTTTTAACCCTTGAGCCTTCCTCATTTGACAGCAGCTGACAGAATTGACCAAAAGAATGGAGAGGCAAGACCAGGAATCGCTTTCCAAAGTCAGTCAGAATTTCACCTTGCTGAGTCTATTTTATCCCGGCTCATAAACAGTGGCTTCAGTCTGGCACACAGGAGATGAAGGTGCGAGACCCAAATGAAAGATGCATGTCGGACTACTGGGTGCCGTGGAGACTCGTGCTTGCTGTTTCACAATGAGGATTAACTGAGCATTACCTCTCCTGGTTGGGAAAAATGTGCTTGGAATTTCTCAGTGAATGTATGTGCTGTGGTTAGATTTGCTGTATATACTGTACACTACGTGAATGTCATGAAGACAAGTTATGCGGGATGAAATGGGCTTGAATGGATGTACTGTACGTCATTTGAAAAAAACATTTTGAGACATGGCGAGCCGAATGTGTTGTCCTCCCGTCAAAATTGAAAATCAACACTTTTGTTGATGCTTTTTATAGATGTTTTTAACATTTTCTTACGCTAATGTACCTTTTTTCAACACTTACGATGCTTTTTTTCAATGTTGGTCACTACGTAACACTAACTCATTAACTTTAGTTTTACAGTTATTTTTGGAATTAATGGTATATAAACCTCATTTATAGGAAATTATACCTAATGTTTGAGTTAGAAAAGCAGAAATTAGGAATTATTGAGACTAAAATCAAAGGAATGGATGTTGATGGATAATCACAGACTGGAATATGTCAACTTTTACTCTCAGTACTATTTCAAAACCACTTCAGTGTTTTCAAATGCTATAAAATTGAATAAGACGCCCCAAAATTAATGAAAGTAGAGATTTGTACTTGGCAAAGAGCGTTGTGTGGAATCAATCATGTTATTTTGGGGAATTAAAAAGGACATTGATATAGGAAACCGGATCAATTTCACCCGAGGACAACATTTTATTTTATTTTACAACACATTCACCATTCAAAGTCATCTGAGAATGCTCTTGAGTAGAAACTACAGTTCATGTGAAATGTATTTTCCTTAGAAAAAGGAAATTTGGACTGGACATAAATGTCTGAAATGATATTAATACATGGTATTGTATTCAAGAAAGTAAGATTTTAATATAATTTGATTTATATTTATTTTTAGTTTGGGGAGTCTGTGTGGTGCAGATTGTGCGGGATTTTTTAGCATTAGCAGCTAATTGGCCACATTAAGCAGTCTTAAAGTGATTATATCAGTATTTTTATCATATTATTATTTATAATTTGTATTAATTATACGTAAATTATCACCTCACTCTGAAGTCCATTGGATTAGGTGGAGGGGAGTTGGTAGGGACCAAAACAGAGCTAAAAGGAGAGTCAATGGTTCTACAAATGAATGCTGGTGTTGCCCTGAATCGTCTGGATGTGTAAATATACAACTGTTAATAATAATAATAAGTTCTAATAATAAGTGCTAATAAGTTGAAATGAAAAGGTGGAACACGGCCAGTCGCTCCATCAGAGCACATGTCTCACACTTTTGGCTTGAGCCTGAACCGCTGCCTCTTTTTGTTGCAATTTAAAACGTTACATAATGTGAAATAATACTAACCACGTGTTATGTGTATGCTACATATTGGGTAATTTGGACTGCTATTCACAACTATAATAGCATACTGCATTAAATTAGTGTGACACATTCTAGGCTCCCTGGAGGTGAATAGAAGAAAATACTTAACCTCAGCCTCAGTTATTCTCTGATGATATAACATTGCATGGCAAATATGTCTGCAAAAATCGCAAGCAGTATAGCCATTTCAATGTGTCACAACCTTTTTTTATGTTCTATTTTACGTTTGTCACTGAGAGTTATGTTATCATATACTTTATATGTATATATACTGCATGTGTTATTTATGTAATTTATCATTATGTCATCATTAATAGGTGGAAATACTTTACTTTTTTTAGAATTTATTTTATGCATTGCAGGGTCAATTTATAAAAAGGCATTAAATTAATGAAACTGTCTTACATACTGTACTGTACATACTATACTGTACATACTATACTGTACATACTGTATTGTACATACTGTATTGTACATACTGTACTGTACATATTATACTGTACATACTGTATTGTACATACTGTATTGTACATACTGTACTGTGCATACTGTACTGTACATACTGTATTGTGCATACTGTATTGTACATACTGTACTGTGCATACTGTATTGTACGTACTGTACTGTGTATACGGTACTGTACATACTGTACTGTGCATACTGTATTGTACAAACTGTATTGTAAATACTGTACTGTGTATACTGTACTGTACATACTGTATTGTACATACTGTTCTGTACATACTGTATTGTACATACTGTACTGTGTATACTGTATTGTACATACTGTACTGTGTATACTGTACTGTACATACTGTATTGTAAATACTGTACTGTGTATACTGTACTGTGCATACTGTATTGTACATACTGTTCTGTGCATACTGTATTGTACATACTGTACTGTGTATACTATACTGTACATACTGTACAGTGTATACTGTATTGTACATACTGTACTGTACACACTGTATTGTACATACTGTACTGTGCATATTGTATTGTACATACTGTATTGTACATACTGTATTGTGTATACTGTACTGTACATACTGTACTGTGCATACTATATTGTACATAGTGTACTGTACATATTGTACTGTACATACTTTACTATGAGCAAATTAATGAGCTCTTTCTGACACCACTCCACAAGAAAATTAAAGCACAGGTTATAAGTCCATGATGGTGGATATTAGATGTTTTTAAAATGACTTTTGGTGACTGATAATCCATCAAAACCTCAAAAGCCATTATGTCCCAGAATGTGATAGCTAGTCACAGCTCTGTTGCTATATTAATTGTGTGTTGTTGGCATATCACATTCACTTTTCCAATGTAAAAACACAACCCTTGAGTCTGTTTTAAAGCAGAACCAGAATGAAATAAATGCTCTTCTGGTACATTTTATGTTTTTTTTTCCACAAGCCTCTCTCCCAACTCTGATCCGTGTGACCTTTTGGTTTCATCCAGGTATCCGCCTGTTGGACGGCTCTGTCACTGATGCCATGGAGGCCACAGCTCTGACCTTCAACATCCCCTTCATAGACATCTACGTCTGCAGTTGGGGCCCGCGGGACGACGGGGCCGCGATGGACGGGCCGCACAGCCTGACAGCGCGAGCCCTCCGTCTAGGAACTCACAAGGCACGGCTTTCATCTCCACGTTCACACTGCTGTCTGTCAGATGTAACACAGATCGGAAGGACAAAATGTCCAGCGTTGGGATTATGTAAATGAGTTTAAATGCACACCTATTTATTTTCAAGAGTATAACAAAATGACGGTCCATACCAAGTGTTTCGGATTAGAGTAGGATTTAGAAATAATTGAAAATTGGTCCAATTTAAACTAGGCTGTAAATAAGTTATCTTTCCACCAGCTGATGGGCTTTCCAATAGCATGAGCTTTTTCGGGTCTTTTTGAGATGCAATCCTATTTTGTTAATATATTCCAAGCAAAGGATGGATTAGCAGATTTACTGTGCAGACATACTGTGCACTGGCACAGGGGCCAAGGGTTCAAAGGGTCCCTCCGCCCCTCATGGAGTGACAGTGATGGTTTGAATGACAGTTATTATCGTTTCTCAATTGAACGCCAAAAGGCATCTTTTACGTGTCTGAGCCCAGGGGCCCGTCTTATTATCCGTCCATGTTTAAGTGTATTCCCAATTGGGCTTCTGCTTTTGCCATATGTGCTTTGTAGCTTTAGTTAAGTTTTAGTTTCAGGTTTGATTTGTGCAATCTGTGCTGAAACTAACAGATTTCAGCGTATCTAAACAACTAAAAAAAAGTGCCCATATTATGAAAAAAGCACTTTTTTTCTGGGATTTGGGGTGTTATTTTGTGTCTCTGGAAACTACCCATGCTGTTTTGAGTGAGATCCGGTTTCTGAATGTCCTCTGTCTTCAGTCTCCGGGTGAGCTGTTCAACATCTGCACGGCTTTCTACGTCACCAGCCGAGACGAGGTGGCTAACCGTAGCATGCTAACTTGTTCTCAAAGGCAGAACACTGCTGCAACACACACTAGTTGACCATAATCTCCAAAAGAACTACTTCCTGTCCCTGTTCTGCAGGTATTCCAAAAGTGGTCCTGGTCTAGAAGAAGTCTCCCAGCTAATCCTGCCTTGGACTGACCAAAGCTGGAGAAAGAGTTATCTAGCTGATGTGATTTTACCTAGCTACTGAGCATGTGCAGCTCCCAACAAAGATAGTATAGAAGTGAGATGTCTCACTCTGTAGCTAATCAGAGACCTAAACACACACAGGGTGAAAACAAGATCTGCAGCAATGTGCAGTACAACAAAAATATGGTGTTTTTTGGAAATGAAACCATGTAAACCTATGCTGGTACAACCTCAAAATACAATTATGAACCTGAAAATGAGCAGAATATGGGCACTTTAAGTTAAAAACGACCATATTTTTGGGATGACCTCTAGCTCTACCTCTGAGTCCTACAGTGGCGCAGGGTTCAAATCTGACCTGTGGCCTTTTGCTGTGTGCCAACCCCCATCTCTGCCTCATGTCGATCTACTGTCATTATAATAAAGGGAAAAGCCCAAAAAAATCATCTTAAAAAAATGATCAAAAATAACAATTAACAACACATTAGTGACTATAATCTTTTTTTCTCCACTAAGGAGTCCTATGTTTCCTCCCTATTATAGAGCCTCATGTAAATATACACAGTGTGATATATATTTTCATATGGGATATTTGACATGTTCTGCTGACCACTAGATGGAAACATTCTTTATGAAATTAATCTCTGACTTTGACGTGACTCTGTTTGTGTTATTAGGGCCGAGGTGGGAAGGGCAGCGTCTTTGTGTGGGCGGCAGGTAATGGTGGAATGCAGCGTGACCACTGCGGTGCCGACGGCTATGTTAACTCCATCTACACCATTGCCATCGGCGCTGTCTCTCAAACAGGGAAGCCCGCCTTCTTCGGCGAGCCATGCCCCGGTGTGATGGCCGTCACGCTGACAGGGGCCGGCGTGGGAGGCCCACTACCTCTGGTTAGTGTGCATGTACCTGCTCACACATCTAACAACAGTGTTTATCATTAATGAGTGCCTATATGTATATGTATGTATATGTGTGTGTGTGTGTGTCTGCAAGCAGCCCTGCTCTTTGGCTCCTGTGAGCTGTGAGAAGCCTGTTAAAGAGCAGCGACTGGTGTGATATTTTTAGAGACCTGCCAAATGCCCTAGGTGACTACTGGGCGCGCACACACACGCGCACACACGCACACACTTGCATACATAGAAGCAAACGAGTGTTAATTGGAGGTAAAGCATGGCTGTAGTGGCTGAGAAAAGGGAGAGGAAGAAGCCTAGGTGTTGATGGCGGAGGTAACAGTGAAAAGCTAGGAAGAAACGCAGTGCCAACTCCAGGGCTACAGAAACAGGCCAATTTTATCAGTGTGATATCACCTTTGTCTGCTTGGATGCCTGCTCTTTTCAGACTCACATTAGCAGGTGGTCGGACTAGACACAAGTTTTTTTTTTTTTTAATTACCATCACTGTAAAGCTGTGTTGACGTCTTCTAATGTCTAATACAGTAGGAGTGGGAGAAAAAAAAATCGATCCATGTATGTATCTTGATTTTTAAAATGTATTCTTTTCCCCAGAATTAATATTATCTTTTTTTTTTTTTTACCAATGTTTTACCTAAATATTTTCTGTTTTATAATTTACCGCCACCAGCAAAACACACCAAATGCAGAAAAAACCATGCTATGTACGTACAGGCTAGAATAAGTGCTAAAGTTGATTTAAAAGAAAAATTAAAAAAAACTCTTTTGGAAATTGATCTTAATGCCTTTAATTAAAAGAATTTTGGAAAATCCAACCTTTTAAGGATAACAATTTTTGTGAATGAATAATGTATTGTAAATAAATAAATGTTCTTCCTTAAAATACAGGGGACACCCCCCCCCCATGTTAAATTCCCATAGAGGCAGGCACATCTTTATTTTTAAAGGCCAGTTATTTCATGGATCAGGATACTATGCATCCTGATAAAGTTCCCTTGGCCTTTGGAATTAAAATAACCCCCCCCCCATCATCACATACCCTTCACCATACAGAGAGACAAGCATGGTGTTATTTCAGTTATCTGATTTGCATTGAAAGATGATCTAATGGAAAGTTCCCCATGCTTGTATCTACAGTTGTGGTCAAAAGTGTACATACACTTGTAGAAAATCACAATGTTATGGCTGTCTTGAGTCTTCAATAAGTTCTACAACTCTTATTTTTCTGTGATAGAGTGATCGGAACACATACATGTTTGTCACAAAAAACAGTCATAAAGTTTGGTTCTTTCATAAATTTATTATGGGTCTGCTGAAAATGTCACCAAATCTGCTGGGTCAAAAATATACATACAGCAACATTAGTATTTGGTTACATGTCCCTTGGCCATTTTCACGGCAACTAGGCGCTTTTGGTAGCCATCCACAAGGTCCTGGCAAGCTTCAGGTCGAATGTTTGACCACTCTTCTTGACAGAATTGGTGCAGTTCAGCTAAATTTGATGGTTTTCTTGCATGAACCTGTTTCTTTAGCACTGTCCACATGTTCTCAATGGGGTTTAAGTCAGGACTTTGGGAAGGCCATTCTAAAACCTTAATTCTAGCCTGGTTTAGCCATTCCTTTACCACTTTTGATGTGTGTTTTGGGTCATTGTCTTGTTGGAACACCCAACTGCGCCCAAGACCCAACCTTCGGGCTGATGGTTTTAAGTTTTCCTGCAGAATTTGGAGGTAATCCTCCTTCTTCATTATCCCATTTACTTTCTGCAAAGAACCAGTTCCACTGGCAGCAAAACATCCCCAGAGCATAATACTACCACCACCATGCTTGACAGTAGGCATGGTGTTCCTGGGATTAAAGGCCTCACCTTTTCTCCTCCAAACATATTGCTGGGTGCTGTGGCCAAACAGCTCAATTTTTGTTTCGTCTGACCAGAGAACTTTCCTCCAGAAGGTTTTATCTTTGTCCATGTGATCAGCAGCAAACTTCAGCCGAGTCTTAAGGTGCCTTTTCTGGAGCAAGGGCTTCTTTCTTGCACGGCAGCCTCTCAGTCCATGGCGATGTAAAACACGCTTGACTGTGGAGACTGACACCTGTGTTCCATCAGCTTCCAAATCCTTGCAGACCTGCTTCTTGGTGATTCTTGGTTGACTCTTGACCATCCTGACCAATCTCCTCTCGGCAGCATGTGATAGCTTGCGTTTTCTTCCTGATCGTGGCAGTGACACAACTGTTCCATGCACTTTATACTTGCGTATAAGTGTCTGCACAGTTGCTCTTGGGACCTGTAGCTGCTTTGAAATGGCTCCAAGTGACTTCCCTGACTTGTTCAAGTCAATAATTCGCTTTTTCAGATCCACACTGAGTTCCTTTGACTTTCCCATTGTAGCTTTTGTAGCTGAGTCTAATCACTGGGTCAAATGAGTCCTATTTAAATGGGCTCATGAGAAGTCAACAGCTGTAGTCAATCAGAATCACTTAGAAGAAGTGAAGAGGCCATGACATGAAGCTAATTTGATTGACACAACTCGCTACATCACCAAAATTGACATATTTTGTTGCTGTATGTATATTTTTGACCCAGCAGATTTGGTGACATTTTCAGCAGACCCATAATAAATTTATGAAAGAACCAAACTTTATGACTGTTTTTTGTGACAAACATGTATGTGTTCCGATCACTCTATCACAGAAAAATAAGAGTTGTAGAACTTATTGAAGACTCAAGACAGCCATAACATTGTGATTTTCTACAAGTGTATGTACACTTTTGACCACAACTGTATGTACTAGGACTAGGTGGAGGGATTATATCTCCAACCTGGGAACGCCTCAGGATCCCCCAGTCGGAGCTGGTTAATGTGGCTCTGGAAAGGGAAGTATAGGGTCTCCTGCGATAAGTGGATGAAGATGGATGGATGGAATACAAATTGAATTGCACGCGTGTATCGTGAAAGAATCAAACCGGGACAAAAAAAACATATCATCCCAGCACTAGTGGCTGCTAAAGTGTGGGAGCTCTACTGGACAGATTTTCTGCAAAGCTGCGTCCTTTTTCCAACAACCTCCTACAGAAATCCATTTTAATCAGGAGAGACTTTCGTTGCAAATATGCAATGGTTTATTTCTACATACGTATAATATGAAATGTACAGAGTCTTTGGAAATTAGACTACATCATTATAAAAATCCTTTTAAAGAAGAGGTAGCGATAGTGAAGGTAGAGAAGCCAAGGCATTTCCCCCCGATGGTGTCTAGACATTGGTCGTGGTGAAGGAGCCCAAAGACCGGATAATGCACATTAATCAACATTTCTGTAAATGCGCCAGTGTTAGCCAATCGGCTAAATTTTAACTGTAGTCTTACCTAGCATGCCTGTCTTTATGGTGGGAAGAAACCGGAGCACCCGGGGGAAACCCGCGCTAACACGGGGAGAACATGCAAACTCCACACAGAAAGGCCCAGAACGACCTGGATTCGAACCAAGAACCTTACTAACTTCTAACTGCTAACTTCTGAGCCACCATGCTGCCGCTGGAGGTGGAGGGTTGCACGCTTTGCCCGAAATGACGCGAGGGGACACCATGCTGTGATTGGGAAATTCATGGCCATTTCTGGTTGGTTTAACTGCAAAGTGAACGCCTCGAAACCGCTTTTAGGAAGAGAGATATGTGGATGAAGTTTAGAAGTCTTCCTGAAAGAATCTACGCTGACCTTCATTTCTGCTCAAATGCACCCATTGTTTTACTCTATGAACTGATATGACATTAGAGATGGTTCGATACCGATACCAGTATTGATATTGGGAAGTACTGGAGTTTATGCACCGATCCAATACCACGTAATAAAGAAAAAGAATAACAATCTACGTTAAAGTACTTTATTTATGTTCTTTTTTGGTTATAACTGACTTTCAAACTGGATGATAAAAGAAAGTTCTGTGGCATTCACTGTTTCGAGTTCATATTTCACAAATCATATCACATCCATACAGTTCAAATATAATAAAATATATGACACACTGGTATCTGATCAGTACTCGGTATCGGACAATACGCAAGATCAGGTATCAGAATCGGTATCAGGAAGCAAAAAATGGTATCAGACCATCTGTGTATGACATCTACATAGCTGTATCTTATAACATTGGTTTTGATGTCTCTCCAGGTCACTGTGACCAACATCGATGATGGCTGTGTAACACACTTCCCAGGAACGTCCAGTGCGGCTCCGATTGCTGCAGGGATTCTGGCTCTTGCATTAGAAGTAAAGTGAGTGTCATACTCGGGGCCTGAAGTTAACTGTTTTGACCACCTGCCACAGTCACTTTGTACCACCCAGTTTTTTTAGCCTCATATAGGTGAAAAACAGGAATTGCTGATCCTATTCTGTCCTATTCATGGTAGCCTACTATAATCCAACATAAAGACATAATTTCCTATCCTGGGCTGGGACACACATTCATACAGTTTGATAGAATTGGACTTCAACTTATCATTGCACTTACAATAATGTAGCTGTCCTCAATTTAGGTCATCCTGTACATCTCATCTGCGGTTTTTCCTGCATCCACCGTGTGTGATTGTGTGTGTTTATGTGTGTGTGCGTGCGCCAGTCGTGGGGGGGGAACGGGAATTAGCCCCGCCCGCTGCAGCGAGCCGACAGGATTGAAACAGCAGCAGCTTTCAGTGACTTTATAGTGAAAAAACATTACAGCGTACATTGATGTTAACATGTTGGCAGGACGTCTTTTGCTATACGTTGTGTGAGATGTTCGAGTCACACACGTCTCATCTTCATATCCGAAACACGGAAATTAATTTGACCCGTTCTCACTCCTGATTGGTCAGTGGCTGCACGTGGGACTGCTGGGATTGTCGTGAGTGATGAAAATGCAATAGGGGGCCACGGCTGTCAACCAGTGTCTTCCAGATGCGGGCCCCTGATTGGGATGGCGCCCGTAAGCAATTGCGTACCTTGCTTACTGATAATTGCGCATCTGAATCACTCCATTCTCATTGGCTACCAGCCAATGTGGCAGGTAGATTGACAAGGTTACCCACCAATTGCAAAATTCACCTGCATTTGCCAGGTGGTCGGGTGTTAATTTCAGGCCCTGGTCATACTGCACAATACTACAACAATGAATGTAATACCCTATTGATTTTTGTAGGGACTCAGTGTGTTCCTCAAGGACACTTCAGCCATGTGTGGTGGCTCTAGTCCCCAATCCTGTTGTGTTACGTCTACTCGTGTCGTGGTTGAGATGATTGGCTCTATTGGCTCTAGTGTTATTTTCTTTTCATATTTAAGAAGACCACATTACCCATATCCCCTCCTCTGCTTTCTTGTACAGAAAGCTTGGTGCTATTTTCACCCACGCCCGTCCTTAGCACATTGTCTTTGTCTTCTATGTAGACGACAGGTTTGTTAGAAGACATTTTGCCCATCAGCCCTTTTCTGCCTTTAATATGCCGTGTTGCAAAAAAAATCTGAAATCCTTAGAACTTTTTGTTTTGGAAGCACAGTAACCTCCTTCTCTTTTTGCTGTTAATCAAGGCAGCACATTGAATATTTTACGTTTCTGTTAATCTGTTTCCCCAGATTTTCCCCATGATTATCAATTAAGTACCCTGGAATTTGCTCAGCGAGTCACTCTGGCATTGAGTAATGCTGCTCATTAACTATACCCTTGTAGCCGGGCTTTGGATTCGGCTGAATATGAGGGGGTTAGGGTTCTGCCAAACCTTCAATTTTTTTTCCACTGATCCAAAACTCTATGCTTGCATTAGGCGCGCAACACCGGTCAAGACGGATCTACGGTCGACGACGCCGCCGTCGATCACGGGAAGGTGTTTACGTAGGTGGAGCGTTCAACGCAGTAGGCTGTGAGAAAGTGAAAATGGATCTCATGAGCAGAAAAAGTCTTGTTTGGCTGTACTTTCAGTCCAAAGAAGAGCATTCAAGCCATTCTTGTTCAATTCGCAATGCAGATTTGTCTCGTGGTGGCAAATACCCTAAACAATACACAACACCGCCGTGGTTAAAATACAGAATACACAGGCAGGACTGACACAGTGCTGGGGAGAAACATCTGGCACTGCAGGACTAGAATGATTCTGATTCACTTACATGCGCACGGTGGTAAGAACATAATTGACACGTGTCATGAATGTGACTGTAATTTTGCATGCCCACTTATTTTATTAGCAAGGTAAGAACAGAGAGATACAGAGAGAGAAGAGACAATGCTTTATTGTTTTTGTTTAATACATGACTGGCTCAATTAAATTATTGAAGATTATTTTTCTGTCAACTGACTTGCCAGGTAATATAGTAATAATTTAACAAGAGACACTAAAAGAGACTTTTGAAATTCTGCACCTTGCTCCTCTGAGCTGTACCTCCTCTCTCCTCCCCATTTCCCCTTCTCTTGGTTTGGTTTCTTAGTCCCTTCTTTGATGTGGATCATCTTCAGATCCCACCGTTTTCTTTCTGTGTCTGTCTGAATCTGCAAATATGTCTCCTTGTTCCTTTTTCTTTCTTCTTCTCTCCCTCCTTTGTTTCGTCTGCAACTTCCTGCCATTCCCCCCTTTATCCTTCTCCACTCGCCAGCTGTCGGTGTGGCCTCGGGCCGGGTGTTTTGTGGCGGCATCAGCGGCGTCTACGCCTCCTTCATGTTATGGATGGTGCGAGAGGCCGGCTTTACTGCTCCAGCTGTCACGCCACGGCGTCTCAGTCTCAGTTGGTCGGCTGTAAAATGGAGCGCGGGTCCCCTGGGCGAGGCAACTCCCAGGACATTACTGTTAAAGGCTTTGTCGTGACCCGCTGCTACTGACTAAACTATATATCACCTCCCTCTCACTCAGATCAGGCAGCATTCTGCTCACGTCTTTATGGAGCCGGGTTTCTCTCCCTCTGTCTGTACTGTATATCTTTCTGGGTCTCTCGTTCTCTTTTTCTCACACTTGCTCATTCTGTGTCTCACTTTCTCCCCACATTTCACACAAACACACTCATATATTCTGTCATTCTGTCTTTCCTGAGTTTTTTTCCCCCCCTCTCTGATCCCATTCATCAGAAACAACCTTCCCGCGTATATAGCATCCACAAGCACCGACACAAATGTATACACAGTACAGACATGGGGGTACATTTAATACATATCTTTGGGATTACCGATTTAATCCCTCTGTCAATCACATGATTATCTCCACCTTGATTTTCTCTTCATGCAACTACACTCTCTGTCTAATGAGAAATGCTCAAACCTGTCTTGCAATCTCTTGTGTTATCTTTCTTAACCCTTGTGTCTTAACAGTTATTAACAATAATGAACACTTTTTTTTTTTTTTTTTTTTTTTTTTGACCAGTAAAACTAGTTTTTCACCTTTTCTTGGAAAATAATAGTCAATAAACCTCTTTTGTATGAAGTTTTGAGTTAAAATGCTGCTTTCGGGTATCTGGTATAGTATCTGGTGTGATCTTTAAGGTTAGGGTTAGGTTAGGGTTAGGGTTAACACCCCCTTGTTAGGGTTAGATTAGGGTTAGGGTTCATCCCTCTCTCTCTCTCTCTCTCTCTCTATTTTCAATTTCATGTTGCTTTATTGGCATGACAAAAATACATGTAAATACATATAAACAACAGCAAGGAGTAAATACATCTGCTATAATAATGCAAGTAAACAGGATACTTTATGATATAATTGTAGATACTAAACAAATTATGTACAGTACATGTCCCTCAAAGGGTACATTGAAACAATAATAAAAAAAAAATAGAAAAACAACAATGATAAGATATCTAGCTTTTCTGTTGTTCAGTTCTGCTTTTCTCTCTCTCTCTCTCTCTCTCTCTCTCTCTCTCTCTCTTTCTCTCTCTCTCTCTCTCTCTCGCTTCTTTATATGCTACACCTGTGAGGTGGATGGATTATCTCGGCAAAGGAGAAGTGCTCACTAACACAGATTTAGACACATTTGTGAACAATATTTGAGAGAAATAAGCCTTTTGTGTACGTAGAAAAAGTCTTAGATCTTCAAGTTCAGCTCATGAAAAATGGGGGCAAAAACAAAATGTGTTTATAGTTTTTGTTTAGTGTATGAATTATTTTTGACTAATAGTTGACGTCAGGGGAACTTATGGCAGGATACTGTTTTAAAACCATATCAATTGTTTTGTTTTTCCAAAAGTCAATAAAAGTAGTGACCTTAATGTAACTCTCTGGGTTGTTTTCTTGGAAATTAGATTGAAAGAAACCCAAAATGTCTGGTATAGAAACTTCAAAAACCGGGTCAAATTTGACCCGAGGACAACAGGAGGGTTAATTCACGCATTTAGTAGATGCTTATGGAATTGCACAGACTTGGAAAAAGAATCCTATTTATCATTCCTGAGGTTTTCTGCTGGGAATGCTTGATATTGCTGGAGACAAAGCGGATATAAAATGGCAGAGAGCCCAAATGGGCGTACAGTGTGTAGTCGTCTATGTTATCAGGATACCCGTCAGCGTTCTGCTGCCCTGACAGTGTCAGAGTGTCACTGTCTGTCTCGCTGACAACGTGTTGGCCCGTCTGTCCGTGGTTCCATTTGTCTCCATCCATCCGTCTTGACGCCTGTCCAACAAACCATCCGGGTGAATCAATTCGTCGCTCGTCCTGTCTGTCAGTCTGTCTCTGACTGTTTGTTCACTCTATCACCGTGTCAGCCTCTCTGTCACTTTATGTTTCTCTCATCCATTCATTCATCCACTCTGTCCATTTGCTCGGAGGGAGCCAGGTTATTGATTTTTACTGGGATTCCACCTCAGGTTCAGGGATTTTTACACCTGGTTAGTTTATTTTGGCTTGTCTGGAGAGATGGACGGTCTCCTCTTTAACCCCACTCACCATGTGCTGTGATCCAACATGGCATCGTGACTTCACGTAAACATACACTCCGGCTTTCTTAAGCCAAGTGGCGTGTTATCTGCTATCTATGTCTACGCTGTATACAGCGGGCGTACATACACACCATTTGGCGTGTTATCACTGCTTGGCATGTTTTATCGCTGCTTGCCGCGTTTTCTCGCCGTTTTCCTGCCGTTTTCTTGCCGTTTGGCGTGTTTTCTTGCCGCTTGGTGTGTTAACGCCGCTTGGTGTGTTATCGCCGCTTGGCGTGTTATCACTGCTTGACGTGTTTTATTGCCACTTGGCGTGTTATCATCGTTTGCCGTGTTTTTGCCACTTGCCTTGGTATCGCCACTTGCATTCATATCGCCACTTGGCGTGTTATCACCACTTGGCGTGTTATTGCCGGTTGGTGTTTTATCGCCATTTGGCGTGTTATCGCCGCTTGGCGTGTTTTATTGCCACTTGCCGTGTTATCATCGCTTGCCGTGTTATCGCCAATTACCTTGGTATCGCTACTTGGCGTGTTATCGCCACCGGCCTAGGTATCGTCACTTGGTGTATTATCGCCACTTGCGTGTTATCGCCTCTTGCCGTGTTATTGCTACTTGCCATGTTATTGCGAGAAGCGTTGTGTTTAGGAAAAGAAGAACAGCGTTGACTTTAGTAAAAATAAACTGGCGGTTGAGTTCAGGAAACGTGACACGCGGGCCCCGGTCCTCGGTCTCATGGGTGAACCCATCCACCACCCTGACCAACCTCCCCAGGTGGATTTTCGCCCTTTCATACTACTCGCTATGGTGTAATTTCACACACTATCACGAGGTAATGTAAGTCCATGGAGGCCAAACGGTGTTTATATACACGCTAAAAAGTGAGTTTGCGCCTTGATAACACGCCAATAATGACATACAAAATGGCGTGTCATACATATGCCATTTCATGAGATCAGTCTGTGTGATCAGGTGAACTATTTTGGGCAAGTTCTTTCATTCATCCACACAGTAGCAGTAAAAAACCTAAAATCTATTTACAGAAGACATCAAAATTCATCCTCTCTGGCTCTAGTGCTCCATGCTGTGAGTGATAATGGTCCACTTGCATTTGGCAAAGTAAAATTACTCTTCTTTGTCAATACAGGTTGGAAATGGATTTGATTGTATGGCCTCTCAATTCTTATGTCAATGTAAGAAATATGACAAATTAACTTCATAAAGAAGTGGTTTATATTTGGAACTCATAAAAGGGAGAGTGGTTTTGCTTTGTACAGTCACACACAAAATTGCCAAACTAATGTAAAATATACAGTATATATATATATATATATATATATATATAAAGCTTGTAGACTTGATGTGGGGAATTGTAGAATATGAGAATGTGTGCAACAAAAATCTGAACTTGAATGTTAAAACTGTCGCACACATATGTGACCAGAAAGTTCAGAAAGAAAAAGACAAAAAAACACGACACTTGAAAAGACCCGTGTTCTTGGGACACACACACACACACACACACACGCACGCACACAATATGTGTCAAACCATTCTGAATGAAGTAGTGTAATGCTGCAGGACATCCAAGCCTACAAGAGTGTGCCCCCCTTCCTGTCTATCCACTGTCTACTATCCTATCAGGGAAAAGCCCCCAAAATATTATCTTAACAATAAAATAAAAACAAATAAATTTTTGTTTGGTACAGATCCTCGCAAAAATCCCACTATCATCATTTTAATTTCAATATTTTTCAACGACAATGAGAACAATGAGTTAAAAATCATCATTCCCTCCAATATCAGTCAAAATAAATCGCAATCAGTCAAAATAATCGCAATGACATATTTTCCTCACATCGTGCAGCCCTGCCACTGAGTTGTAGTTACAAGCTCTCATGTGTTTTTTGTGACTATGACATAAATTCTTCAAATGCTCACACCAAGTCTATAAGCTCTCATAAAACAAAAATAAAAAAATGTAGCCTAAGCTAACACAAACCCTGATTATGATGGAAAGTTATTAATACTATACTCTTATTTCTGCTAGTTGTTAATCCCCCCTAAATCCTACTCAGTGCCCCTTTAAGTTATCTACAGAATATGACAATTTCACCTTGGGGCTATCAACAACATATAAGTCATGTAGTGCATCTGCACACACAGTTCTATAATCATTGATTTACTTCCCTTCTCCCACTATCTCTCTTTCTGCCCGTGTCCATTGAATTAAGTAAGAGAAATAATGTATAAAACATTCTCTGTAGGGAGTTAAGGTGTAATCAGCCAATGATTTCAGTCGGGAGAGTCCACGGAAAAGTGAATCCACTCGCTCTAATTGGTCTTAACTCAAACACTTGCGTGCCACACGCACACACACACACATACACACACACACACGTCCTCAGTGAGGGCTTCTCCTGCGCTGATGTCTTTCATTTGAAATGCATTGAAGGTCACTTGCATGCATGACCTCCCACAAAGAAACATTTGGCTATATATGACTTATATGTGATGATACTGGTATTAACATAACCGTGAAACAATCTTGGGCATTTTTGATGAAGAGCATGCCTTTTTTTTTTTACATTAGCTAATGTAGCACCTGTGTAATGTATAATTCAACAGCTTTCTGTTGATGTTCTGTAGGTTTCTTCTTTCTAACATTTTTCTGCTTTGTTATAATTTGCTATACCTAACCCAATCCTTGATATAATTACATATGTAGGGCAAGGGGGGAGATGTCTGTGGCTATTCCCTGGAATCTGAGACTCAAACGTATCCCAGGCGAGCTTGATTAGGTACGTCTCTAATCTAAAAAAAGCAATTCCTGTCTCATACGCAATAAAGAAACCAGAAACTTCCAGCGCAGAGCCGACTGTCAGTACAGAGATTAAAAACATTGAAGCTGTTTTTTTTTTTTTGCATACTTTAAAAACGTGTCTGGAGCGGGACTTTAAATAATTCAGCAGATCAGTTTAAAATAGTAAGCATTTACCTCCTTAAAGTCAAACCATTTAAAGTAACATTATGGTTTAACATGGAAAATATCAACTACAGACCTCAGCAAAATGACAAAATATGTATAATTATTTAGCCCACATTGAGGTTGAGTGTAGCCTGACAAGCCAGACCCACATCCAGATGTTGGCTCCCCATTGGCAGGGCTCAATCCGAGGGGCGGGATAAACCAATAAACAACCAATCAGAGCAAAGGTAGTTGATACATTAACCTTTAGCCGTGTCGTGTCCAGTCGGCAAAACTCCAAACACATCTTCCTTTTTGAAGAATGACTTCAGAGCTTCAGTCTTCCAAATTCACAAAGTCGGGTATGAGAGTATTTCAAAAGAAGCTGGTTGGTCACACACACACACACACACACACACACACAGGTGCTTGTGTACTCATTAACCAGAGGAATCAAGGCTATGCCGGTGGAGTGTATTTAAAGGAGATTGCAGGCATGCAGTTATTGGACTTGGCCTAATTGATAAAGCCATTAGTAACACTTGTTCAGATAACATGGGAGGAATCTCAGTCCGCTCACAGTCACTCCAAATGGGTTCACTTAGGCTTAGAGTGCAGCACATTAAGAGAAGATTACAGAGCGATGTGGAACGTCTTACCAGTCCATGCCTCGCTACTGTGAGATTAATAGAGACAAAGTAAGGACAGCGATGCAGAGAACATTGGACTCTGACACTCCACAGGGTGTGTGTGTGTGTGTGTAGATAGTTGTGCAGTACTTGGTGTTCTGTCCATCTACATGTGTTTTTGTCCAGTTATGGCACTTTCTTATAAAAGTGTGTGTGTGCTTTTGCTACTACTGTGTGTGTTAGTCTCTACATGGGGGTGTTCCTGTGCTCCTCTGTAACTGTATATCCATCTGCGTGTTAGTTTCTCTGCCTTTCAACTAAAGCTGCGGTGTTGCTCGGCAGAAGATTTTAACACAAAGTGTCCAAGCAGAAGATGTGCTTCCTGTGATGAGGCAGTGGGGTTTATACATTATATCCTGCTGACTAACAAGCTCGACTGTTACATCTCCTTCAGTTTCTGGTAAAACAAAAAAAAAAAGAGATGAACAAGAAAATTGGACATGCTGAGCTTCAGGAATGCAAGCATTTGGGGGAATGCAAATGCATCAATCTCTTGTGGCTGCAAACACGTCCTACTACACGACGGAGTGAAGACTATTACTGATGTTTGAGTTGAAGTTGATGTCGGCTCTTTTTTTGATGCTAGTCCCCATGTTTTAATGGCTTGAAACTGAATCAATTCAAAAATGTGTAGCCTAAGCTGACGTGAGTAACTGCATTAACTTCTTAACTGTAAGTGAAGACGCTCAAACGTCATGCTCTTTAGGCTCGTACACATTGTATTTGTATTGTTTAGAAGGTTTATGGAATTGTGTGATTACGGTATTCATTAGGGATTGGGACAAATAATCGATTCTTCGATGCATCGCTCTGATGATTCTCTCTAGAACCACTCCATGCTTGATTCAGATAAGTTAATAATCTTTTTTTTAAGGATTTTTTTAACCACATTTTGTGTTGATTTTTATTTAATAGATAGATAGATAGATAGATAGATAGATAGATAGATAGATAGATAGATAGATAGGTAGGTAGGTAGGTAGGTAGGTAGGTAGGTAGGTAGGTAGGTAGATATGTATTGATCCCAATAAAATGGGAAATTATAGTGTTACAGCAGCAAAATCAGTCACACAGCACAGAATATAAATATAAATGAAATACTAGGATACAATATACATGATATAATAATAGGAATAATAGGAACAGAGTGACTGAAAGAGGACAGGATAATAGACAGCAACTTAGAGTTTAGGTAAGAGTGCAGAAAAAAACACACAAATGGCCAAAAGGGAAAAAAATACATTTTGTATAACTACACATAATCTCCATAAAATAATAAGGTAAAACACATATAGGCTGTTGATCTACTTTATCACATTACATCTGACCACCTCATGTTTCATGTTCTAAGAAGCAAATTTGACCCGTTTACGAAGATTTTCTACATCAGAACTACAAAAGAACGTTGATAAAAGTGACAAATGTTGAAAGAAAAACTACAAAACGCAGGAAAAAAATCTACAAAAACATTCTTTTTTGAAACACGGAAAAAATGACCAAAAACATTGGGAAAAGTGACCCAAAAAACATTTAAAAAATAAAAAAAATGGACTAAAACAGAATTTTAAAAAAGTTGAAAAAAGTGACAAAAAATTTGAAGGAAATTGACAAAAAACGTTGAGAAAAGGGTAGAAAAAGAACAACAAAATGTTGTAATTTCAACCCAGAAAAACAAAGTTGCAGGTCAACGGGAAGACAACTGGGGAGAGAAGGTGACTCAGCATCTTTAAGGCTTAATCATGGAATGACTACACAATAAAAACCTCAGTCGACAAAACCTTTCAGTCAAACTTGTGTGTGACAAATCCTGCATGTGTCAAAATCTAAGCTTTGTCTAGCTGCTTTGTCCAGGAAGGGATTAGCAAAGTCTGATTTATATTTATAGTTTTTAAAAATGACGCATGGAAAAAAACAGGTGCATCGAGATGCATCGATTATTATTTGTTGGCCAATCGAATCGTGAGGTTGAACTTGTCTAATACATGTTCTTGTTGTATGAGTCCTGGTGTTGAACAGATACAGACCTTACCATCAGCATTGAGCTTTAACTCTAAGTCTTCTTTTTTTTTTCCAAGACCAAGACCTGCTAAAACAACGAAACTCCTCCAATGGTGTTCCCTTTTGCTAAAAGTTGAGTCCTAATAAGATATAACAATAAGACATCAATCCAATTTCCCAGGCCGTTTATTAAAACAAGTTTCTGAAGAGGAAAAAAAAAGCATTTTTGTGATTTTTAACAAATGGCCGAAAGCAAATACAAGTGACAAAGCCCTCTGGAAATGATAACAGGAGCAAAGGAGGAAGTCAAGTGACGTCATAGAACAACAGTCCACTGATAAAGGGTTGAGATCAGGAGACGATGATGAAGACGAGTCCGAGGATTTCAACTCATTTGCAGCTTTATTCAAACAGGGAATAAACTTTCGTGACACAGTGAGACGACTCTGTACACACACGAATGTCAATACAAGAGTGACCAGTGACCATCAGAATAACTGCGTTTCTCATAGTCTTCTTGTTCTGCAGTGGTCAGTTAATCTCTGTGAAACAGAGTTACCTTATTTGTGAGACACTCCTAATACAGATGTGCTCAAATTTGTTGGTACCCTTACAGCTCATTGAAATAATGCTTCATTCCTCCTGAAAAGTGATGAAATTAAAAGCTATTTTATCATGTATACTTGCATGCCTTTGGTATGTCATAGAATAAAGTAAAGAAGCTGTGAAAAGAGATGAATTATTGCTTATTCTACAAAGATATTCTAAAATGGCCTGGACACATTTGTTGGTACCCCTTGGAAAAGATAATAAATAATTGGATTATAGTGATATTTCAAACTAATTAGTTTCTTTAATTAGTATCACACATGTCTCCAATCTTGTAATCAGTCATTCAGCCTATTTAAATGGAGAAAAGTAGTCACTGTGCTGTTTGGTATCATTGTGTGCACCACACTGAACATGGACCAGAGAAAGCAAAGGAGAGAGTTGTCTGAGGAGATCAGAAAGAAAATAATAGACAAGCATGGTAAAGGTAAAGGCTACAAGACCATCTCCAAGCAGCTTGATGTTCCTGTGACAACAGTTGCAAATATTATTAAGAAGTTTAAGGTCCATGGAACTGTAGCCAACCTCCCTGGGCGTGGCCGCAAGAGGAAAATCGACCCCAGATTGAACAGAAGGATAGTGCGAATGGTAGAAAAAGAACCAAGGATAACTGCCAAAGAGATACAAGCTGAACTCCAAGGTGAAGGTACGTCAGTTTCTGATCGCACCATCCGTCGCTTTTTGAGCGAAAGTGGGCTCCATGGAAGAAGACCCAGGAGGACTCCACTTTTGAAAGAAAAACATAAAAAAGCCAGACTGGAATTTGCTAAAATGCATATTGACAAGCCACAATCCTTCTGGGAGAATGTCCTTTGGACAGATGAGTCAAAACTGGAGCTTTTTGGCAAGTCACATCAGCTCTATGTTCACAGACGAAAAAATGAAGCTTTCAAAGAAAAGAACACCATACCTACAGTGAAACATGGAGGAGGCTCGGTTATGTTTTGGGGCTGCTTTGCTGCGCCTGGCACAGGGTGCCTTGAATCTGTGCAGGGCACAATGAAATCTCAAGACTATCAAGGCATTCTGGAGCGAAACATACTGCCCAGTGTCAGAAAGCTCTGTCTCAGTCGCAGGTCATGGGTCCTCCAACAGGATAATGACCCAAAACACACAGCTAAAAGCACCCAAGAATGGATAGGAACAAAACATTGGACTATTCTGAAGTGGCCTTCTATGAGTCCTGATTTGAATCCTATCGAACATCTATGGAAAGACCTGAAACTTGCAGTCTGGAGAAGGCACCCATCAAACCTGAGACAGCTGGAGCAGTTTGCTCAGGAAGAGTGGGCCAAACTACCTGTTAACAGGTGCAGAAGTCTCATTGAGAGCTACAGAAAACGTTTGATTGCAGTGATTGCCTCTAAAGGTTGTGCAACAAAATATTAGGTTAGCGGTCCCATCATTTTTGTCCATGCCATTTTCATTTGTTTTCTTATTTACAATATTATGTTGAATAAGAAATCAAAAGCAAAGTCTGATTTCTATTAAATATGGAATAAATAATGGTGGATGCCAATTACTTTTGTCCGTTTCAAGTTATTTCAGAGAAAATTGTGCATTCTTCGTTTTTTGTGGAGGGGTACCAACAAATTTGAGCACGTCTGTATAAGCCCTGGCTTTTGCATATCTGGAGAACTTGTTTTCTGTTTTTGTTTATAATATTATCAAAACATTGTCTTTGTGGTATTGTGTGAGCTAGGGTTGTTGACATTTGGCTGAATATGTGTTTGTTTTCATCTAATTCGATGTAGTCCTTCTCTTTTCCAGTTCTTGCATTAAGATCTCCACATATTAAGATGTGACCCATTGACTGGAAGTTAATTATCTCCTTTTGGAGTTCTTGAAAGACCTCCTCAGGTTAGTAGGGGAAGTTTGAGGGTGGAAAATAGATTGCACATAAATATATATCTCTGGTGCCATGGAGTAAGATCACTTTCAAAAAGATGCATGCACAAATTTAAGTATTCATATTTGTATTTTTATACATTTGGCACGCAAAATTACGTTTTCATACATGTGAGTCAATTAAATTACATTTGTGTTTTTATGTGCGTGTGACTCTAGAAGCTATGACTGTAAACATTCATAAGTACAACTCTGATTTCTACAACTACGAATTCTCCACTGTGAATGCAAATTCAAGTTTGTGGGTTACGAGTAAAGAACAGTTGAAATAACGTCACTGCCGTCACAGGGCAGGTAATCGAACCTCGATTCCATCTAGCACATGTGTCAAAGGCGAAAGATGACTAACAACAGACCTGAGGCTGCTAGCCTAGGCTCAGCATCATAGGTAAAGTAAATAACGTGTTTATTCAACATTTTTTATACGATTTTACTATTTTGATAGCACTTTATAATGATATACATTTCTTTAACTCATAGCTATAGCTTTAGCTGGCAACCTAATGATATTTACTCGCTGTTAACTCTAGCTAGTGCTATACAACGTTAGCGTTGATGAAGTGCTCTGTGTGAAAGTAACGTTATAGTTAGTTAGAACTAAACTGCACTGTAATCATAGTATGTTTAGCAATGTCGACCAGATCAGTAGTGTTAACAACTGAGCCAGGTATAGAGTTAACGTCAACCAGCAAGTCCTTGTATTGTTAACTTTTGACTCAGTGGTCAGTATCTGCTCACGGCCAGAGGACCTGAATGATTGAAGGTTATAAAGTATACTGATAGCTTTATTTGTCATGCGTGTATAGGTACACAGTGAGATTATGCTTTTTTTGGAGAAAGCCTCCGGCTATAAATATAACGTTTAACTAAGTTATTGATAAGCAATGCAACATGTATAAAAACATTCTTTCAAGGTAATCAGTACACTCATGTACTCCACTGTAGTGAAATATATGGCATTATTTGCCTGCAGTCAGCTGCTTGAGACCAGCCGCAGGAATGATGGACTGCACAGGTTCTGACGAGGTTGCTTTTTGGTCTGAATGCGAACCAAGACCCGGGCTATGATTAATGTGTTTTGCTTATATTCTGTACAATACTAAAAATACCTACGGCTATAACATTTGGAATTTAGTTATTGTCTTTTTATTACTTAGGTCCAATTAACGTCTGTTACATCTTATGCACAGCCCAAAACCTGGTGTTGCTGCTGAGAAACTGTACAGGCAGGGCAGTACAGGAGAAGCTGCTGTTGGTCAGTTCTGACATTGAGGCCTCAGCGCAATGACTCTGGACAGTCTGTGAAACAAGAAAAGCTTGGTAGGATACATGTGTCATTTGTATGTGTTCATTTTGAAATTGCACTCCCAGTTTAGGTACTTTTAGACAAAGGGGAGGGTAATGGTACAGATTTTAAACCGATTATTTCGCTTTGAATATTTTATGGAGCTGTCAATACCACTGTTGGATAAAACAAAGTAAAGTAAACTGCATTCACCCTAATATAATCAGTCATTGAGAATGTAGATATATCTTTATTCTGTGTTGATGGATAATAACAGATGAGAATAATAGTTTGCCATTTTATATGTTTAGGTCTTTTCCTGGATTTTCCCAAAAGGAGGCAGGAGGCAAGAGGCAAAAAGCGTTTTGCACCATATACACCAACACAACCTGGGAAGAGCTTTTTGGTGAACTTTTTTCTTCTTGAAAAATAACGTGACAAAACACCAAAAGGAGAAGAGAAACTTCAGCTTATACTGACAGGCCTTGGAAAATGTTCATTAAACACACATCACACATTCAGAGGTGTGTGATCATTAATTAACTGCCTTGCCTAAAGTAACATCTAAAGATTAAAAACACCCATCTTACAATTCATATTAATGCTTGATGTAAAAAAAAAAATCTTAGGAAATTGTTTCATTTTAATACAGCTAATATCAACTTTGACTTTAAGCACTATAATTGCTATGCACACATATATGTATATATATACTGTATATACATACACACACACACATACATATACACACATATATATCCGCATCTACTGTATGTATAGGCATCTTTAGTGTCTAATAATGTTGAAATCCCATGTTATAATTTAACAGTTTTGAGCACAGCAAGGTAACTAGGTCTCTTATCTGGTTTGGATTCCATTGGGCTCTCTCTGGCTGGGGGGCTGAAGCATGTAGGTAGGTAGCTCCCTTGGTGGATGGTGGGCTGTGACTTCCTTAGGTAGAGAGGTCTCTCTGTGAGGGGAGCTGTGGCAGGTAGGTAGCGCTTTCTCTTTGGTTAGTTGGTTGTGACAGGTCTTGGTTTGTTTAGTTACTGTGGTTGTGGTTGTTTTTGTAGGGAGGCTGCTGAGTGACATCTGTTGGGTAGAGTGACGTCTGTGTGGGTGAAGACAGTTTCTTGATTGGGTGGAGTTTCTTCTGCGCTCTGGTGTGGATGTGCCTCGGCCTAGGGCTGTATCTTTGAGGCTCTTTGCAAATAGCCCCACAGCTCTCTCACTGACGTGGATGTGGTTGCATAAGTGCTGCTGAAGTATGTCTCTGTGGAGGGCTACATGGACGTTCTGCAATTGTGTGTCTTTGTGAATCTCAGAGTTAATTGTGTTAATTGTGTGTTGAGGTGTGTCAGTCCTTGGGCGTAAAGATGTTTCTCTTGCTCTGGGGTATTTCTCTCTCGCTTTCCTTTCCACCTGCAAGAGTGCTGTTGGTAAGTCACTGATCCTTGCAGTCAGGTCATTGGTCCCTGTGTGGATCAAAACGTGCTCCACACTTTGATAACTCTGTTTGGATAGCTGCTCACTAGCCTTTTTCATGGTGGGGTTCCAGAATTTACTTCTCAGCCTGGGAAGAGGCATTTTAAATCAATGTGTTTCCTGTTTGAGTCGCACATTAATATGATCTGAGAAGTGTGTGCTGTGTGGGTGTGATTGGGTTTATCAGTTCTGTCGTCAGTGTGTTTTTCAGTGTCTGTATTCAGTCTGTGTGTTTGAGGGGATTTGGGGGTGAGTTAATGGTGGGGTTTGGGTGGGGTGTAGTGTGGATAGGGGGTTCAGGAGCAGGGAAGCGGTGGGTGTAGGGTTGATGGGAGGAAGCGGGTGATGATCTCTCTTCTCTCAGGGAGTGGACCTCAGCCTGTGGAGTCTTTAGCTGGTTTCTCTGGGTGGTGGAATGTTGGGTGAGATCCTCCATGACCATACTGCTTGGCTCACACACTGCTGGATGTTGTTTCTTACTGTTACTGTGAAGACAAGTCAAGGTCTTTTCTTTGAAGTCCACAAACTCCCTCTCTAGAATGGAGAGTCCCTCTCTCAGTACCTTTACACTGGTGGAGAGTTTGGGACTGCAGTGAGGAGAGGAGGTCACTTGACTGCTGCTGGGGACGGCAGCTGGTCTCTCTGGGGTGTCAGGCTGTTGTTTGTTTCCTTTCTTCTTTTCTACTACACTTTTCATGGACTGGAAGTGTTTGTAAAAATTGTCCAGGCTATTTTCTGATCTCTGGATCATGATTGTGCCATTGTGATAAATATTGATGATGAGGGTGGGACAGGTGGGGTCTTCTAAGTCCATTCTTCTTAACATGGGTGAAGATTTCACAGAAGGCTGCATGTGAGGCAGGAGGGTGATGGGTGAAGAAATGCAGGTTGCTTTTGACCCGACAGTTTCCTTTCATAGTAAAATATTCAATGATCTGCTCAGGTGAGTCCTGGAGGGGTTTTGTTTGAAGGACTTCTTATCTTTAAGGTAAGTCACATGGTCAGGATACTGAATCTTGTATCCGTTAGTGTCCGGTGGCAAAAGCGGCAGATCTGAATCTTTTACCGGCAACGTTAGACGGCTGATAGCAGAGCCATCCTCCATCCATTCACTCCGACTGACGGTAGTAAAAGTCATTACAATTTCACTCTGTATCACTCACTAGGCGTGCAGTAGCAAGTTCAGACCAAAGATTTGCAATGAGATGATTCCTGCAGCTACTTGCAACGCAGTTTACACCAATCATCTTCATAGAACATCAACTCTTCGTACTTCTGTCTAACTTTTGACTTTCCCGCTTCTTGTAGCTGGATAGATTATTTGTTGTGTCTAAATATTATTATTATTTGGGGGCGCTTAGGAACATTTTGTGTGTTGTGTGTTGAAAAATTATGCATTATGGTGAATAATGGCCTGGATGCCAGCCGAACTTAGCCCTGCCCACAACATTCCAGTATGACCACATCAGGGTAGAATTTTTATGCAACAATTAATGTCTTTATTTCAGACACCATTCACACCACACAGTGATATACATTCATACCCTATTGGCCGAGGCTGCCATACAAGGTGTCATTCAAGGTGCCATTCATGCACATTCACACATTGATGGCCGCCATGTAGGTGGCCAGGAATCAAGCAATGGCCTTTAGATTGGGACAACCGCTCTACCTCCTTAGCCACAGCAGCTCAAGGTGCGACAACCATGTCCCCCTCTGCAAGTTGGCTTAAAGGCGCAACAATCCCGTCTTAAACAGGCTGTGTGAAAGGAGCTGTAGTAGTGCCACATCTCTGTAATTTGTTTTGTAAGAACAATGTTAACACCAATAGAAATTATGAAAGCTTTATACAGTAACTCTGGACCCAATTTGGTGTCTATTTTTCAATAAATTGTCCAGGACAGCCAAGTGACACCTTCCATCTGGAAAGGACACCTGGACGAAAGGATGCAGGATTGTAGGTTAAAGCAGGCAGATTTGTTTGAATAAATGAGCGTATTTACTGTCAGGCCAATCTGTCTGGATGACACACCTCATCCCGTCACACTGCGACTCCGGCAGAATGCATAATGGATGGCAGCGAAAATGAGCCAAAACACAGTAGGAGGACAATCTGTGAGCAACACACATTTCCAAACACACTTCCGCTAGCTGATGACCAGTTTCCATGCGCTCTGACATCAAGGTTAGGTCTTGTTTTGCTGCATCTTAAGATTCCCAGGCAGCGCGTGAAGTATAAGGATCGGTGCAGCAGGTGGTGGGAGGCGAATTAATGTGAACAGGCCTTCTTCAACCTCAGCAATCACACACACACACACACACACACACACACACACGTAATCTCAACAGAAGCACCAATAATGTATAACCACATGCTTTCAGTTGCTAAAAGGAGAGTGTGATGCTAAATGGAGAAGTCTGCTCAATGCATTTTGAATAGTGACAGTACATGGATGCGTTCATATACCTATAATAGTATGTGTCCATTGTCAGCGTCATCTCCCCGCCGCTTCCAGTTCATTGTCTATGTGAGAAGCCGTGCAATGCATTCTGGTATAGCGGGGACTCAACTGCCTCTTGATAAACAAGACGCATCTAACACGTCAACATACAGGGATGAACACAATAACAGTAAACCCTGAAAAAGGACATTGTAATGCCATTCAGTTTAACTAACTGTGAAACAAGTGTGAGCTTTGTGAAATTAATTGTGCAGGTTTACGTTGGACGGATACATTCAATCATTTAGTAGGTTTTGCAAATTGTCTGTTGTTTGCCGTTTGTTTGTTTGCTTCTTGTTGTTTTTTACTGTAGAAAACTGCTGCTCTAACAAGGGAATTTCCCCACTGTGGGATGAATAAAGTATTATCTAATCTAATGAGGTGTTGAGATAAATAAGCAACCTAGTCACTGTAGCCAAATATTCACTTAAAATAAGTTTATTAAAAATGTCTTTTGGTTCCCATGGTTTCATAATGGTTTATTGTTTTGTGGGCGTGTCCTGTTGGTCCAGCAGAGCGGTGCATTCAGCATTTTAAAATTAACAATTAACTAGCTAGCCTAAATTAATAGCATCACTTTCCAGTAGCTAAAGTAAAAGGTAAGCAGATATAGCTTGCTATAGCTTTAGCTGCATTTTGTCGACACAAAGCTAACGTTAACGAAAAAAGATACTCCTTTCGGTGTTGAGTGATTTTTGATCAGATATTTATGTATTTATAATGTAGCTAATGTTACATTAAATTTACCCAAGGCTAATGTTAATTTTGCGGCAGTTAACTATTAAATGAACGTTTATGATAGCTAGTTCTACGTAGCTAACACGCCAGTTAATGTTCATAAATGCGGTCCTGAGTATTTGATGAATTCATCGGCTTTTATTCATTAAGAAGAATTCATAATGCAGTAATGTTTATCAAATAATTTAATGATGACTGCTAACTTTTCTCAGAACTAACGTATAGCTAGGTAACTTTAGAGGTAAGTGAACGTTAATGTCAGTTAGCTAACGGAACTGTGTCCACGTTTGGACTAACGTTCTATCAACATATCTGTTCAAATACGAATATAAATTATCTATTAATGTTTTCAGTTAATTGAATGGTTTTAAACTAAAGTATAAGTTCTTACCTTTCTAACGGTATATTGTTTTAACAAATTAGTTAAGCTTTTACTTCATAAGAGTTGGCTAAAGTAAGCTAACACCGCTGATTTAGCCGTACGCTACCCTTGGCCATAACCGGACACCGCTGTCTCCTTAATGTAAACAATGGGCGCTGCTGGTTTTTCTGAGGTATTAAGTCGCATCAATGCTGTCAAACCTTTTGGGATCATACTTCCGTCCTTCATAATAAAATTACACGCTTCAACATCTCTAAATTATGCAATAAAAGCTCCTTAATTTGAGCCTATATCACCACCTCCTGGATGAACTGGATAACTAGTGCATCAAAATAAGCAATACTATGTATAGACTACAAATACTATACTACCAATTACTACCAATTCTCATTTACAACTATTGCATGAAAACAAGCTCTATATATATATATATATATATATATATATATATATATATATATATATATATATATAAATAAACACACACACTCACACACACACAGAAATACTATTATTAAAAAAAGTGTGTAAGATTTATAATAAAAAAACAAGTGTTCAAAAATGAATGAAAAGATACAAATAATTATTTAATAATAAAAAACAGGCAAAACATTTTAAAAATAAAAAAGAAACAAATTACATAATATAAATTAAATATCAGAGCACCAAAAACACCAAAATTCATTATTTATCAGCTCATCCTCCTCCCAGCTGACACAAGTGGTATGAAACCAGAACATTAATCAATTAAATTAAATGTTTTAAGGCAATCAGATCACAAGTGGACAGATCTAAGTATAGGTGAAAACACTCTCAGGGCATCAGTACTCTCAGGACATCACTAAAAGCACATTCTGAGGTGGTCTGAGCCACATTTGTCCACATTCTTATAGCAGTGAGAATGGGTGTCCTGAGCCACATTAAAAACCTCCTACTCAACTGTGAGCGAAACTTCATACTCATTTAAAGAATTTCTCATGTCACAGAAACCACTGAGTGAAGGTATGATTTTTGAATGTTATTATCATACTGTCACTGTTTTTCTGTTGCTGCCTGCTCTTTTATCCCTAGCTGTCTGGAGCTCTGTGCATTCTGCACTTTTTGAAGCACAGAAGATCACAAAACTTTTGCACGCCACAATCTTGTTGACTTATTCTTTTGTCATTCCAGTTTTTACAAATTTGGCATCTTTTGCTCACTGAAAAAAAGTTACTGTTGACCAACTCAACAGTAGTTACCTAGAATGCATGTATTTATGGTGGGAGGAAACCAGAGCACAGAAGAAAAACTCATGCGAACACAACGAGAACAGGAGGAGAACACATCAAAGGCTCTGCCGGACTATCTCCAGGTTTAATCAGCTGTTGGTTTTGGTAGTTGCAGTCTACAATATTCATGAATTTGGTAGTGTGTGTGTGCGTGCGTGTGTGCGTGCATATTTGTCTGCAGCTTTTCATGCACATTTATTGTGGTGTTGTGTCATCAATCTGGTGTACTTTGACAGCTAAATTATGAGTCTATCAGATAACCTTAAGTTTTTAGAAATGTAGGTACATACAGTATGTGCGGGACTTTACAGTATGATGTGGGGTCTAATTTTTTATCAATTTCTCCAAATTGATACAGTACAAATGCTTGATTTTGAGTCTATTTAGTCTGAGTTGCCTTTAGTTGTCAGGATTTTTATCCAGTTAATTCAATTCATCTTATTTCAAAATATGTATTTTGTATATGCTTCATGAGTATCCTGGGCCATTTCAATGCAGTTCCCGTAAAGGTGAAAAGAATGTAATGCAATGAATGTAGTCTAAAAAAATTCAGCTAACCTAGTATCTAGTATTGAAAATTTTCAAATTGTACTAGTTAGTTAGTTATGTGATGCAATGTGTCATGCTTTTGAGATTGCATTTAGGTTACACTGCCACCACAAAATAAAGGATGTAAATATAATGTAATTTATGGTCCTCGAAGAATTTAAATAATTAAAAATGAACAGCAATGAGTCTTGTCTCTTGTACAGAGCCCACTACCAGCAGATCATTAGGATTGTTGCTACAGCGTACCAGTGTGTGTTGGTTTTCCAGGTGACCTCCTCCCTGCTGATGGCATACTTATTCAGGCCAATGATTTGAAGATTGATGAGAGCTCTCTGACTGGAGTGTTGGATAATGTCAAGAAGAGTGTCAACAAAGACCACATGTTGTTCTCAGGTGCTTCAACTCTTCTCCATTCACATTAAATTACAGCCCATTTCGGTGTGACCTTAGCTGTTACTGTCAGCTCTTAGCAGTCAGTTTCTGCTGCTCATTTTGACTTAAATCTGTTCATCTCTCTGACTTTCACACCTACAAATGGAACATTAAACCACTCCCTACACTGAAACAATACAACTTTGAACCACCTAAAACACTGAAAAAAATGACAATGTTTTATTATTATATTTAATATTATTTATTATGTTAACTTAGTGTGTTATGGCCATGATTAACTTACCAACAGTTCTAAGACAAACATTACCAAAGGCGGCAAAACAAAATGCCACGGCGTATTGTAGGGCTGCACAATTTATCGAATTTTAATCACGATCACAATTTTGTCTTCCCACGATCAAATTTGCGCGATTGAGCGATTTTTTTAAATGCGTCATTTCATAGAATGCTCCGTTTTTTTGCAAAGCCAATCTACCGCTCCGTAAACCACTGTCTGATCATGTGCCAGACAGAGTTGTTCCCTGCACCGCGCAGCTTAGTTTCTAGATGTAGACAGTCACAGAGGACACGCAACATTTTGTCCCGTCTGTGTTGTTTTTCAGACAACAGCAGTGACCAGTGCTAGTCGGTGCAAGTTAGTGTCTGTTAGCTCACAGGGGTCTAGAGTGCAAGTAATATTTTTCCTCTAGGTCGCACCAGTGTACCTAATGTCCTCGCATCCGCTGCAATGTTGTTTATGAGGATATGGTTTAATATTTTGTTACATGACCCATTTCTTCTGTAAAGCCGTGCCTGTGTTGGATCTCTCTTCTTACTCTCTCTCCTCTTAGCCTACTCTCCGCACAGCCCCGTCACACAGCGGCCGCCGTCCGGCTGGACCTGCAAGAGATGTGACCCATGGCCAATAATCGTGCAGCCCTACTACATAGTGTTTTGACTCAACTGCAATCGCTTGTTTGCTGAGGGCCAGGTCGGGCTGGGTCGGGCCGGTCGGGCCAGGTCGGGCCGGTCGGGCTCAACATTAATACAATGACAACATTGTATTTAGAGTTACTGTGTAATTTCGCTAAATGCTGTGTGCACGGAAGGGAGGGGCTGTGTGTGTAATGGCAGCTAAGCAAATACAGTGCCAATGCCAGCAGTCTAGACGAAAATTTCTATGGCGATTCTATCTTCGGGCTTTGAATAAAGAAAAAATAAAACCTCCACCTCCTCGGCAACCTTGCTAGTGAGAGCCACCACAGTAACAGTGAGTGATGATTTAAAAATACATAATTTTAGGGGGCTTCCAGAACTCTTAATGCCTTTTGTATGGTTCTTATGCCGGGTTGTGCAGAAATGCACACATTCCTGCAAAGGATGCATGGTTTGTGCCTCCCAAAATACAACATCAACAATCAGCTCACCAATGTAGTGTTAAAGCCAAACAGAACATGGTGACAAGTGGAAAAAATATGCATGCTGTACAAAGTGACATACAGCCACTGTAAAAAGTTTTAACTAAAATTTGTCACTCTTATTGCTTTCTTTTACAGTGGCCTTCCTGTGTGCTTGCAATAAAGCTGTTCACAGCTCCCACTGTGGTAAAAGCCCCCTTTTTCTCTCTCTCTCTCTCTATCTTTCTCTCTCTCTCTCTCTCTCTCTCTCTCTCTCAGGGACCCATGTGATGGAAGGCTCTGGCAAGTTTTTTGTCACCGCTGTAGGTGTGAACTCTCAGACAGGAATCATCTTAACACTGCTTGCTGCTGGTGAAGATAAGAAGAATGACAAAAAAAAGTAAGTTTGGTTTGTATGTCTCACAGAGAAGGTGGAGTTTCATGCTTCCTAAATGTGAGAATTTGATGCTTTTCATTGTCATACACTATAACAAACTTAATAGCTTTGGATTTTTGGACTGTTGGTTAGATACAACATAGCCTACCACTTGGGCTCTTGGAAATTACACAGGGCTTTTATCACTATCCTCTTACATTTTATTGACAAAACTATCAATCAATTAATTGAGGAAATAATGAGCAGTTTAATCAATGGTTGAGAGAGTGTGAAACATAATGGCCACGAAGACGGAACCTCTCTCAAGGACGACCCAGGGACTTGAGGTCAGGAAAGACTGCACGGGGCAACCAGGAAAACTGGAGACTTCTGCTGCTCAGCACAGCCTTGTGACTGGGACTCAGATCCCTACTTGTCTGTGAATGGTAAATAGTTAATGATTGGTTAACAAGGGTTGGCTATTAAATTAGAATTCCTAGCTGAAAGTATAAATTTTATTGACAGCAGTTAACATCGATTTATAAAAACCTGACTATTATAAACGACTACATTATTTGAATTCTGGCTTTAATTTTGAGAATTTATGCTGTACATACCATCAGTGTTGGGCAAGTTACTTCAAAAATGCAATACATTATAGATTACTAGTTACTGTCATTTGAGAATAATTAGTTCTATTACAATATTACTGTCTCTTAATTGTAATGCGTTACACTACTTTTGCATTACTTTTGAGTTACTTTCACCAAAATGACAGCATAAGTATGACTTGACAGGTAGCTTAGGAATTTTATCACCGGATCAATAAAGTCTTGCTTTATCCACTTTAAGAAATCGTAGTTTGTTCATAATATTTTGTTTAATTAATGTGAATATGCAAAGTAGCTAATGCTATTAAAAAATAATGAATGTACATAAGGCCTACTTAACTTTGAATTGTGGTGAAGTAGAAATATAAAGTAGGAGAAAATGAAAATACTCAATTAAAAGTACCTTACAATTGTATTAAAGTATGGCATAGTTACTTTCCACGGCTGATAAAATGTAATGATATTACTTGAAGCAAACCTAAACATTAATTCCCGACATGTTGATATCTGTGAGCAGCACGGACACACTGCCGTTACCTATTGGGACACAGATGTTTTCCGTCTCTGGTTCTGGCTCTGACCATGGGAACAGTGACGGGACAGCACCTTGCTTAAATGCAGTGTAAATAACTCCTAAATGAATCCACCCCTCCCAGTCACATTCCTCGAGGCACAGGCCGAGGAGGTGGAGTTGCAGCTATCTTTGATTCTAGTCTACTAATCAGCTCTAAACCTAAACTAAATTATAACTCATTTGAATGTCTTGTTCTTAGTCTTTAACACCCAAGTTGGAAATCACTGCAGCCAGTTCTATTTGTTGAAGTGTACCGAGCACTCTGAATTCTTGTCTGAATTTGCTGAGTTTTTGTCAAATTTAGTGCTAAAAACGGACAAAGTTGTTATTGGAGGGGATTTTAATATTCATGTGGACGATGAGAATGATAGCCTTAGTACTGCGTTTTTCTCTCTATTAGATTCTATTGGCTTCTCTCAAAGTGTTCATAAACCAACACACCATTTTAACCACATCCTCAACCTTGTTCTGGTATATGGTGTTGAAATTGAACATTTAATAGTGTTCCCACAGAATCCCTTTTTATCTGACCACTGTTTGATAACTTTTGAGTTTATACTGCTTAACTACACGCCAGTAGGCAAAAATGTCTATACAAAATGTCTATCTGATAGTGCTGTAGCTAAATTTAAGGATGTGATTCTATTTAATTCATTACCAAGTCCCAAATTAACGGAGGACTCCAATGCTAATTTCAGTCCCTCCCAAATCGATCATTTTGTTGATAGTGCAGCAGGCTCGCTGCGAACGATACTCACCTCTGTTGCCCCTCTAAAAAAGAAGATAATAAAACAAAGACGGTTAGCTCCATGGTATAACACTGAAACTCGCAAATTAAAGCAAATATCGCGGAAACTTGAGAAGATTTGGCGTTCCACCAAACTGGAAAATTCTCGTTTAATCTGGCAAAATAGTCTTAAAACCTATAGGAAGGCCCTCTGTAATGCGAGAGCAGCGTACTACTCGTCATTAATAGAGGAAAATAGGAACAACCCCAGGTTTCTTTTCAGCACTGTAGCCAGGCTGACAAAAGGCCACAGCTCTACTGAGCCAAGTATTCCCATAGCTCTTAGTAGTAACCACTTTATGAGGTTCTTCAATGATAAAATTATATCTATTAGAAGCAAAATTCACCAAGACCTGCCTTTAACTGGCACTGACTTATCTCTAAACTCAGGAACCTTAGAAACAGCTGTAAAACCAGATATATGTTTAGACTGCTTTGCTTCACTTGATCTTTATCAATTTAATTCAATTATTTCTTCAGCTAAACCATCAACCTGCCTCTTAGACCCCATACTGACTAGGCTACTTAAAGAAGTTTTACCCTTAGTCAACACTTCTCTGCTAGATATAACCAATCTGTCTTTATTAACAGGCTATGTACCACAGCACTTTAAAGTAGCTGTAATTAAACCTCTTCTGAAAAAGCCCAACCTTGATCCAGATGTTTTAGCCAACTATAGACCTATATCCAATCTTCCATTTCTCTCTAAAATTCTTGAGAAAGCAGTCGCCAAACAACTGTGTGACTTTCTGCATAGCAACAGCTTATTTGAGGATTTTCAGTCAGGATTTAGAGTTCATCATAGCACAGAGACAGCACTTGTGAAAATTACTAATGACCTCCTAATTGCATCAGACAAAGGACTTATCTCTGTACTGGTGTTATTAGATCTTAGTGCTGCATTTGATACCATTGACCATCATATCTTATTACAGAGATTGGAACATTTATTTGGCATTAAAGGAACTGCTCTTAGCTGGTTTAAGACTTATTTATCAGATCGATCTCAGTTTGTTCATGTTAATGATGAATCCTCTGCGCATGCCAAAGTAAGTCATGGAGTCCCACAAGGATCTGTGCTCTGGTCCAGTCCTGTTCACTTTATATATGCTTCCTTTAGGCAATATTATCAGGAAGCACTCCATAAACTTTCATTGTTATGCAGATGATACTCAATTATATCTATCGATCAAGCCGGATGAAACTAATCAGTTAGCAAAACTTCAAATGTGCCTTCAGGATATTAAAACCTGGATGAGCTGTAATTTTCTAATGTTAAACTCAGATAAAACTGAAGTTATTGCTCTGGGGCCCAAGCACCTCCGTGACGCATTATCCAAAGAGATAGTTACTCTGGATGGCATCACTCTGGCCTCCAGCACTACTGTGAGGAATCTTGGAGTTATCTTTGATCAGGACATGTCCTTTAATTCCCACATAAAGCAAATTTCAAGGATTACCTTTTTTTCACCTGCGTAATATTGCAAAAATCAAGAATATCCTGTCTAAAAATGATGCAGAAAAACTAGTCCATGCATTTGCTACTTCTAGGCTGGATTACTGCAATTCTTTATTATCAGGCTGCTCAAAAAAGTCCATAAAGACTCTTCAGCTGGTCCAGAATGCTGCAGCACGTGTTCTGACAGGAACCAGGAAAAGAGATCACATCTCTCCTGTTTTAGCTTCTCTGCATTGGCTTCCTGTAAAATCCAGAATAGAATTTAAAATCCTTCTTCTCACCTACAAAGCTCTTCATGGTCAGGCACCATCTTATCTTAAAGAGCTCATAGTACCTTACAACCCTACAAGTGAACTGCGCTCCCAGAATGCAGGGTTACTTGTGGTTCCTAGAGTCTATAAAAGTAGAACGGGAGCCAGAGTGTTCAGCTATCAGGCTCCTCTCCTGTGGAACCAGGTTCCAGTTTGGGTTCGGGAGGCAGACACCATCCCCACATTTAAGAGTAGGCTTAAGACTTTCCTCTTTGATAAAGCTTTTAAGCATAGAATTGAATATTGTTAGGGAGTGAGGAGTCACAGCGTCTGCCTAACCCGGCCCACCTGCTTCTCGTCATAGTTGTCAGATCTATCTATCATATAATCAATAATATAATAAAACTAGAGGGAGGCAGGGCATACAGCCCGATCCGGTTGGGGAGAGTTCTAGCCTGACCAGGCTCCTCTCCTTACCCTGTCTCTCCTAGTTATGCTTTGATAAAGCTTTTAGTTAGGTCCCCACATTTAAGAGTAGGCTTAAGACTTTCCTCTTTGATAAAGCTTTTAAGCATAGAATTGAATATTGTTAGAAAGTGAGGAGTCGCAGCGTCCGCCTAACCCGGCCCACCAGCTTCTCGTCATAGATCCTCAGGCTCCTCTCTTTACCCTGTCTCTCCTAGTTATGCTGTAATAGTTTTAGACTGCTGGCGGACTTCCTTTGACACACCGAGTTCCTCTCTCCTCTATCTTTCTATCTTTCCATTTGTGTGCATCCATGTCCCAGAAATGCTAGTTACTAACCTAGCTCTGGGCAGTCATTCCTCTGAGTCCTTATGTTCTTTTTCGCCCAGCATGTTTCCTTGGATCAGGGAGGCTCCCAAATCATGGTAGCAGCTGTCGCCATGGTCCCGCTACACGTCCTGCGATGCCATGTTCATCCTGCTATGCTCTTCTGTGCCCTGCTACGTCCTGCTGTGCCTTGTAATGCTGCACAGTGCCCTGCTATGCCATGAACTACTACAAAGAACTACTACAAAATACTATTTTTTGTAATTTGACTGTTATTGCCACTCTTCATTCTAACCCCAACCGGTTGCCAGACACCGCCTACCAAGAGCCTGGGTCTGTCCGAGGTTTCTGCCTAAAAGGAAGTTTTCCCTTGCCACTGTCGCACTGTTGCTTGCTCTGGAGGGAACTACTAGAACTGTTGAGTCCTTGTAAATTATGGAGTGTGGTCTAGACCCACTCTATCTGTAAAGTGTCTTGAGATAACACTTAACACAGTTATGAATTGATACTATAAATAAAATTGAATTGAATTTAATTGAATTAGCCTTGGAAAGGGTGGTCCCAGCTCTTTTCAGGTCATTGACCAGCTCCTCCCATATAGTTCTGGGCTGATTTCTCACCTTTCTTAGGATCATTGAGACCCCACGAGGTGAGATCTTGCATGGAGCCCCAGTCCGAGGGAGATTGACAGTCATAGCCTCTTCCATTTTCTAATGATTGCTCCAACAGTGGACCTTTTTTCACCAAGCTGCTTGGCAATTTCCCCGTAGCCCTTTCCAGCCTTGTGGAGGTGTACAATTTTGTCTCTAATGTCTTTGGACAGCTGTTTGGGCTTGGCCATGTTAGTAGTTGGATTCTTACTGATGTATATGGGGTGGACAGGTGTCTTTATGCAGCTAACGACCTCAAACTAATCTAATTTATTTTAGGATAATAAATGGAGTGGAGGTGGACATTTTGAAGGCAGACTAACAGGTCTTTGAGGGTCAGATTTCTAGCTAATAGACAGGTGTTCAAATACTTATTTGCAGCTGTATCATACCAATAAATAGGTAAAAAAATCATACATTGTGATTTCTGGATTTTTTTTAGATTATGTCTCTCACAGTGGACGTGCACCTACGATGACAATTTCAGACCCCTGCATGATTTCTAAGTGGGAGAACTTGCAAAATAGCAGGGTGTTCAAATACTTATTTTCCTCACTGTATATCTTCATCAGTATCAGTTACTATCACTATCAGTTATTATTATTCATATAACAATGATTCATTCTCAACTAAACCTTACCTTAACCCTTTTGTTGTCTTCCTGTCCAAATTGAAAATCAACACTTTTGTTGATGCTTTTTATCAATGTTTTTAACTTTTTCTTATGTTTTTGTCCCTTTTTCAACACTTTTTCATGCTTTTTTTCAGTGTTTGTCACTTTTGTTTATGTTTTGTTTAGTTTCACAGTTATTTTTGGAATTAATGGTCAATAAACCTCATTTATAGGAAATTATACCTAATGTTTGAGTTAGAAAAGCAGAAATTAGGAATTCTTTAAACTAAAGACTAAAATTAAAGGAAAGTATGTTGATGGATAATCGCAGACTGGAATATGTCAACTTTTTACGTAATACTATTTCAAAAACACTTCAATTTGTTCTCCAACTGCTATAAATTTGAATAAGATACCCCAAAATTAATGAAAGTAGAGATTTGTACTTGCCAAAGAGCGTTGTGTGGAATCAATCATGTCATTTTGTGTAGTTAAAAATAACATTGATATAGGAAAATGGGTCAATTTGACCCAAGTACATTATGAGGGTTAACTAACCTTACCTTACCAAAATATTTTTCACTATTGTTTATTTTATAACTATGTTCCTGTTTTAGCAATAGGACACCTAAAAATGGCAGGAGGGAACTTTAAAGGACACCTCAATCAATTTTCATGTTTTCGAATATTAAAGGGTAGCTAAATTTTTTTTTCAAGCTGGGCCCCATTTTCTCATGCATTTGTGTCAAATAGACTGATGTGACCAAAAATATTTGAATTTGGTCTGGTATTAAGCAAGATCACAATGATGGGTGCTGCAAATTGAGCTGCAATGTATCTTAATGGGGTAATTGTAGAGCCTTGATTTTTGTCCAATAAAAGTGATTTTGTTTTGATACTGCTCAGATTGTTACTGAAAGTGTCTGACAACATTATCGATCTCAGGACGTGACTTTTTGTCCGAAGACAGCGGTGTGGAGAATGAAACGCGAGACGAGAACAAAGCATTCAGGTAGTTTGTTGTTACGGAGTAAGCTATAGAAATTTTAGGCTCCTGTTATCTAATGTAATGGCTCAATATTTAAATGGTTTCGACAATGTGGATGAGGTTGTTATAATTGGATGGCCGCCCGTATTCATTTGAGCCAGAGTACGGGCTGTGGATGAAATAGCCCATAGGGGAGAAAAAGAGGCTGCAGCTGTAGTGTGTTGTGCGGTCATTAGGCTATAATACATCCATGGTTTTGTGTTTTCTAAAAAACAACGTAATTTTTGGGCATATAGGGACACTACCAATATCTAGAGCCCTCCAGCCACTGCTTCACCCTCCTGGCTCTCTCTTTGTCCGTAACGTAGGCTACCCTGGCTGAAATGAATGCAGGTGGTCATCGAACTATAGCAACCTCATCCACATTGAAATAATTTAAATATTGAGCCATTACACTGAAAAACAGGAGCCTATAATTTCTGCAGCCCATTCCGTAACAACATACTACCTGAACACCATTTTCTTGTCTTGCGTTGCACTCTCTACACCACTGTCTTTGGGCAAAAAGTCACGTCCTGAAATTGCTAATGTTGTCAGACACTTTCAGTAACAATCTGAGTCTAGTCGCACACAAAAAATCCCTTTTATTGGACAAAAATCAAGGCTCCAGAATTGAATCATAAGGTTACATTGTAGCTTGGTTTGCGCTGGCCCATCATTGTGATCTTGCTCAATACTGGACCAAATTCAAAGATCTAAAGTCTATTAGACACAAATGCATAGGGAAATGGGACCCAGGTTAATATAAGACGATAGTTCCCTTTAAGTACAAATCCTGTGACTTTGCGCTAAATTGAAATCAATCCACCGAATAGAACAATGAAGAAATAAACTATATAGTTGTGAGGTGGTGGAAAATGTTCATTGTAGGCTTCAGTTTGTCCATTAATAAATGCTGTGCAAGACCAACATTTGAGGCTGTGGTTCATAATTGCCATGGAATGAAACATAGGTTTGGTCTGTTTAACAGCGTAATGTTAATTACACACTTCAGATAAGTCATCCAATACAATAAATTGTTGCAAATAGCATGATTATATTGCTGAATTCTTCAATTTAAGCAGCCCTCAATTATTATTCTCAAACACAGCTTAACCATGTCATATGATTTGCTAGTTTGGTACACTTTAAGGAAAGATATTAGTGGGACCACTACAGATGAACATTTAATATCCAGGAATTAAGATTATTCACAATACCGCTTACTTACGGCTATTATTGGCCGTCGAACAGTCTGGCGAAGTCAGTGACTCGAGTCTGTTCTGTGGGTTTGATGCCGTCGTCAGTCGGAGGAGCCATCGGCCTTCATTTGAGCCGACCTGACATGTTGAAATGAAAGGCGGGCAGATTGGTCATTGGACTCAATGACCAATCTGATTGGTGGAGTGCTAAACCGGGACACTTTTTTGACCAACTCGGGGAAGCAGTAAGTCCGACTGCCTTTTCTGCCAAAGGTCAGCCGTCGAGTTGGTATGTTGGAGCCTCTAGCCAGAATTAAGCACATTGACCATACGTGGTCCAGCCATATACTACGTTTCAACCTAGTCTTGTTTTTTTTTTAACACTTTATTAAGTTTTTCACATACAGAAAACATATAAATAACAATGACCACAGCAATAAAAAAATTATGTCATCAATCAATCAAAAGATGAAAAACAGACAACAAATAAATAAAACAATAAGTAAATAAAAGCAAGTAAATAACTGAAAAAGCAGCAGTAGTGATGATCTTCAAGTTAGTGCAACATTCTCATCCTCCAAAAATTCCAAAAAAGGATTCCACACTTGAACAAATTGTTTACTTTTCCATCTAACAATATATGTAAGTCTTTCCAGTGCAAGGTATGTTGTAATCTCCTTCTGTACAGAGGGCAACTGTATATATTTTTCCAGAAAAGAGCGATCAGTCTTCTAGCTTGAAGAAGCCCAAAATAAATCAACACTGATTGTTTAGAATTGACGACCACATTTTCAGGGTATATGCCCAGGATACAAAGTTTTGCTTGCAGGGGGACACTCTTAGCCACCATCTGTAATATTAATTAATATTTGATCCTTTATGTGTGTAAGTGCTTATACCTGTGTGGCCCATTAATTGTGGAGGTAACAGGTTTTGCTCGGTCCTTGAACCTGCCCTTTACCTGCCAATAAATAAACTCAGGACAACTTTATATTTTGGTTTCTACTGGCAACACTAAGAATAGTTAAATGAGTTGTCTTATTCTGGTTTAACGGGTTGAACGGTTTATCATCAACATTAACATTTTGTCATTTTTTTACTTTCTTCTGCAGACAAACCCCTTTGCTTCTATTTTGACCCATTTCAGATAGAGATGGTCCGATACCATTTTTTGATTCCTGATATCGATTCTGATACTTGCGTATGGGCCAATACCGAGTACTGATCTTATACCAGTGTATTTGTAACTGTATACTACTATCAGTGTATGGATGTGATATGATGTGATGTGATTTGTTGTCGGTCTGGCTCAGGTTAAAGTCTGTGTGAAACATGAACAAACACAAACAATGAACACAGTAGAACTTTTCTTTCTTTCTTTGGTTACAACAGAAAAAGAACATAAATAAACTACTTTAACATGGATTTTCTTTAGGAGTTTATTATGTGGTATCGGATCTTGCATGAGCTCCAGTACTTCCCAATACCGATACCAGCTTTTTAGGCAGCATCGGAACATCTCTATTTTCAGAGGCATCTACCGCTGCTTTACAGGACTTAAGCAGAACATGAGTCAGATAAACTGATTTATATAAATGTTTCGCAACTGAGTGCCATCTTGGGGGGGTTAAAACAGATGTGATTACAGCATTTTGAGAAATGACTTTTGTGTTATATAAATAGAAACTCAGGTGTGCTGCAAAAGAGATAATATAGATAATAGCGACCTTGTCATGTCAGCAATTCCTACAGCTTTATTTTTATGTCTTTCTATCTGCGCAGATTGAGCAGGAGCTTATTGATAAGATCTGGCCAAATTTGAGAGTCCTCGCCAGATCATTTCCAACGGACAAACACACTCTGGTCAAAGGTTAGACACACTTTAACACTTTAAACAGGTCGTGACAGACAGACAGACAGACAGACAGACAGACAGACAGACAGACATCGGGGTTAGACAGACAAGGGGATAGAGTAAGGAAAAGGGAAACATTTATACTGTGCAATTTATACACAAGGCAGTTTAAACTGACTTTACTGACATGTAAACACCAAAGTAGGGATGTAACTGTTTTATCACGGTATTTTTAAAGGTGTGTTCAATATGTTCAGATAGGCCTACACAAGCTGAAATACTTTCAAAAAGTGTAACACTGTTTATTATATTACAAAAATATAGGCAATAGGCTTGTAAAAACTATTGAAAACTGGCTGCTGAAAACACCGGCCAGCTGTAGGGAGATGTCTGACATTGAGATCAGGAAGATTTATTTACAACTCCAACATGAAGTTAACTATGAAGTTGTATTTGACGTTACATGTGAAGTTGGATGGGTTTCTGAAATATAAGCAAATCATAATGCACATTAATAAGCATCTGACTTACTATGAACATTATTTACCAACTAAATGGTATAGCCACCAGCACACCAACAGGACTGCTTCAGTCAGACGGACTGGGACTTATTTGAACACCAGGAGCTGGAAACATTCACAAGAACAGTACTGGACTACATTAAGTTATGTATTGGAAATGTGACTGTGGACAAAATCATTCGGGTCTTCCCTAACCAGAAACCCTGGATGACCAGCCATGTCCGTACACTCCTCAAAGCCCGTGACAATGCCTTCAGGTCAGATGGACCCTGTACAGAGGGCTGCTCGGAGCTGACCTGAAAAGTGGAATTAAAAGAGCCAAGTATCACAAGAGGAGCATAGAGAAACAGCACCACGTGAGACGTGAAAACCAAATAATAGTAATAAACACAGCAGGGGAAAAAATGGGTTTAAACCGATTTTAAAAGCGATTAAAGTTTGAGCACATACTCATTTGGTCCATACATGTGAAAAATGTGTCTCTGTCTCTCAACATCTCAGGTATGATCGCCAGCACCGTGCTGGAGGAGAGGCAGGTTGTTGCGGTAACCGGAGACATGCGCAAATAACTGTTGGACAACCTGTCTGTGGCCCCATCCCTCAGACCTTTATTCTGACAAATCAGGTTTTGATCCAGAGCAGCCAGGAGTTTAAAGGAAAAACAATTGATTATTCTATTAATTCTGATTTGATGATGTATCTTTCTCTTTGTTTTTTCATTATCATCTCATCCACTGTATTGATTCCTTTCAGAAAGATTCAATTGATAAATTAAATATCCACTCTTCCAAGTCCTCCAGTACCCCATTCCATCATTGTGCTTCCAGTGTCAGAACATGTGGGGATCCAGTGGGGGGATCCATTGAATCAGAAGAGCCCAAAACCCCCTTAGGGTCCAACTTTAGTGTAAGCTTTATGTAAGCTAACATGACATGCTGCGTTCTGCAGGGCATTGCGGGGACGGATGTGGCAAAAGAAGGCTTCTGACATCATCCTGACAGACGATAACTTCAGAAGCATTGTGAAGGCTGTGATGTGGTGCAGAAACGTCTACGACAAGTCTACAAGTTCCTGCAGTTCCAGCTCACAGTCAATGTGGTCGCCGTAACTGACAGTGGGGACCATTTGGTATATGTCTCGAGATGTTAACAGCACCGATGCTGCTAACATTTGGCATCATCACTAACGGTGCCTACGGTGCTTCCAAAAAAATGAGCATCGTCGTTGTTTCGTCAATTTAGAACCGGCAGGAACCGGAAGTATTGGTTCTGGTGACATCACTAATAGAGTAAAATCTGCAAGTCGCACAGGCAAGACGCTCTGCTTCTGAGAGGCTCCCGGAGTGGTATGGCGCATGGCAGAGGACGGAACGCAGCACGCCTCTGTGAAAAACAGGGGTTAGAGACCTTGTCATCACATTGACATTTCAGACTAACAGGATTTCGGCCAATGCCACTTATTCCCACGCACAGATCAGAGTTTGGCAACATTTTAATTAAAAGGTAATGAGGTTGTTATGACATCAGCTCATTCTCACACAGTTCTGAAGATTAGCTCAGGTTTGTAATGTTAAGCTCCAATCTTTCTAAAGAAACATAGTTTTGAATATATCTGCAGAATATTTTGTCCACATGAGGCCAAACCATTCATATGGTAAGGTATTGTGAAAAAACCCTTGTAGGGAAAACCCAGATTTTTTTTATATCCCCATTTGGCAATTCCATGATAGTGCTGGGCGGTATCACGACAAATCATGGTATTTTTCAAGATTCTGGCGGTTTCACGGTATATCACAGTATTTTCTTTCTTTTGCTTTACTGGCTCTTTATATAGGTTTATAATGGCTTTAGTTTAGTTATAGTCAGACTATAAAAAGAAATGTTTCAATGTATAATATCATGTATACAAAAAGTTTAGAATACTAAAGGGTTGGCTCCACAACATTATATAATAACGTTATATGAAGGAGAATGCAGTTACTAACTATTTTTTATTGTGCAAAATACAAAGTAGTAAAATAAACGTAAATTAAATAAATACACATACCAACAACTTTAACATGCTTCTTTTTCTAAACAAAATACAAAATAGTAATTGTAAGATTGCGGTTTAAACACTACCTTGAGCACAGGCAACTTTAGGTAGTTGTAGAAGAGTGGGTGTAGCTCTACTGTCAGCTTGCTTCGGTGTTGTTTGAATAAGATTAGTGGTTTGGCAAGACATCCTAAATCCATTATTGCTCTGAACCTGTCTTTCTCAATGGTCTGTAGTGGGACCTTAGCTCAGTGTTTCCCACACATAGACACACAATCAACACCGCCACACATTGCGTTTCACACATAACTCTAAATACAATGTTGTCATTGTGTTAATGTTGGAGCCCGACCCGGCCCTCAGCAAACAAGCGATTGCAGTTGGGTCAAAACACTATGTAGTAGGGCGATTATGGCCAACATAATAATCACGATTATTTTTATCAATATTGTGATCACGATTAATTCACAATTGACGGTTGATTTTAACCAAAACATATTTTATTGTCACATAGGCTATTTATAACTGCTTTCACATCCATATTATGCTACATTCTTCTTATGTTGAAGTATGTTGTATAGACATACAGCTGCAACACATTAAAAAGAAAATTAGCTATCTGAAATAAATAGCATGGGAGATTTTTTTTTTAAATGTATCTCTGAGAAAGCTCCTTCACTTGTTTTCAACAATAACTGATTAAAAGAGCTAGAGAGAGAGAGAGGGAGTGCGAAGAGTGACGGCTGACTCATTATGAATGGGTCCAGAACGGGTCGAATGGCGGGTCAGCAGAGTTACACACGTCGTGTGTATGAAATGTCTGTATCGTCACTGCTCTGCATTTTTATGAACTATGATATTCGGGCCATGGGTCACATCTCTGGCCCAGGTCCAGCAGCCTCCGCTCACATGCTATTACTCTACGAATGGAAGTTAGTTGCATTCAATAACTTCTGTGTTTTTCGCCGTGGCCGCCGCGATAGCAGTTACCAGCGGAAACCCTGGTACAAATACAGGTTTGCCTCTTATGCTTAACAATATACAGCTGCGTTAATAATAATTACAACTGTAGACAAATGTCAGAAGTGTGGACCAGCGCCCGCTGTGTGGTGGGGCTGCGCAGAGAGTTAGAGGAGAGAGAGTAGAGGAGAGATCCAACACAGGCACGGCTTTACAGAAGAAATGGGTCTTGTAACGTAAAATTAAACCATATCCATAGCCGTTGCGACCTAGAGGAAAGATATTACTCGCGAGCCCTGTGAGCTAACAGACACTAACTAGCAACAACTAGCACTGGTCGCTGCTGTTGTCTGAAAAACAACACAGACGGTACAAAATGTTGTGTTTACTGGTAAACCTTGAGACCGACGTATAACCGACTGCTATCCGTTGAATTTTCCTCACGTTACTCTGTCCTCTGTGAATGGCTACATCTAGAAACTCAGCTGCGCGGTGCAGGGAACAATTGACTGGCACATGATCAGACAGTGGTTTACGGAGGGATAGATTGGTTTTGCAAAAAAAAAAAAAACGGAGCGTTCTATGAAATGACGCATTTAAAAAAATTGCTGGATCACACAAATTTGATCGTGGGAAGTCAAAATCGTGATCGTGATTAAAATTTGATTAATTGTGCAGCCCTACTATGTAGCAGCTTCGAATCAAATAAACAAATAAATGCTATGTATTTTTTTACTCTTACACTGAATGTTTGCTGCTTCAATCCAGATGATTATTGAAAAGTATTTTCCGCGACTGAAAAAGGCCCATGTATAACTATTTATTCCATATGTGTAAATAAAGCTTAAAATGTAATAGATTTGATGTGTGTGTCATAAACATTATTTTTTCTTGAAGCACATTTTACCACAAGCTCCAATATGACAGCTTTTCCTGACAAGGACATTAAAGTGGTGACAACATGCTCTCAACATCTTGCTCCATCACAGGTAATACATTTTATATTGTTTACATGATGAAAGGCAGCTAAACAAAATTATTCATCTAAAACATCTTTTTTTATGAGGTATTTTTTGTTTCATTTGTTGTATTGCCATGAAATGCTATTACCAATAAATATTTTATGATGTCGGTGGTTTGAAAGCATGCAATTAAGGTTACGATAATATTGCTATTTCTATATCTAGAAACCAACAGACAAAGTCAAATCTCAAAAGCAATCCACATCCTTGATAGACCATCATGATGAAGATACACAGGGAAGCACCATTCAAAGTACAGTTGATGCCCTGTCACAGCTAATCTTATGTCCAAAATATACAGTGGGGGAAATAAGTATTTGACCCCTTGCTGATTTTGCAGGTTTGCCCACTTACAAAGAATGCAACGATCTATAATTTTAATCATATGTACATTCTAATAGTGAAAAACAGAATCCCAAAGAAAATTCCAGAAAATCACATCATATGAATTTATAAAAATTGATAACCATCTGATGAGGAAAAACAAGTATATGACCCCCTACCAAACAGCAAGTATTCTGGCTCCTACAAGCCAGTTAGTCTTTCTTTAAGACACAGCCCCAATCCCAACCAATTATCTACATCAAATACACCTGCCTCACCTCGTTACCTGTATAAAAGACACCTGTCAACACCCAAACAACCAGCATCCAACATCACCACCATGGGCAAGACCAAAGAGCTTTCTACGGACATCAGGGACAAGATTGTAGATCTGCACAAGGCTGGGATGGGCTACAAGAGAATCGGAAAGCAACTTGGAGAGAAAAGATCAACTGTCGGTGCAGTTATCAGGAAATGGAAGAAGCACCACACCACCGCCAACCTCCTTCGGTCTGGGCCTCCACACAAGATCTCGCCTCGTGGGGTGTCCCTGATCATGCGAACGGTGAGGAATCATCCCAAAACCACAAGGAGGGAACTGATGAATCAACTGAAGGCAGCTGGGACCACAGTTACAAAAGAAATGGTTGGTAACACACTACGCCGTCATGGATTGAAATCCTGCAGCGCACGCAAGGTCCCCCTGCTCAAGAAGAAACGTGTACAGGCCCGCATGAAGTTCGCCATTCACCACCTGGACGACTCAGAAGAGGCCTGGAAGAAGGTGATGTGGTCAGATGAGACCAAAATAGAACTTTTGGCCTCAACTCAACTCGTCGTGTTTGGAGGGCAAAGAACACCGAGTACAACCCAAAGAACACCATCCCCACCGTCAAGCATGGTGGTGGCAACATCATGCTTTGGGGGTGCTTTTCAGCCAAGGGGACGGGACAACTCCATCATATTGAGGGGAGGATGGACGGGGCCATGTATCGTGGAATTCTGGACCAACATCTCCTTCCCTCAGTGAGAGAGCTGAAGATGGGTCGAGGATGGGTGTTTCAGCACGACAACGACCCTAAGCACACCGCCAAAGCAACAAAAGAGTGGCTGAAGAAGAAGCACATCAAGGTTCTGGAGTGGCCTAGCCAATCTCCACCTGAATCCAATTGAAAATTTTTGGAGGGAGCTTAAAATTCGAGTTGCCAGGCGACAACCTCGGAACCTGAATGATTTGGAGGCTGTCTGCAGGGAGGAGTGGGCCAACATCCCTGCCGAAATGTGCACAAACCTTGTCACCAACTATAAAAACCATTTGACATCTGTGCTGGCCAACAATGGCTTTTCTACAAAATATTAACATGCTGTTTGTCCAGGGGGTCAAATACTTGTTTTTCCTCATCAGATGGTTATCAATTTTAATTAATTCATATGATGTGATTTTCTGGAATTTTCTTTGGGATTCTGTCTTTCACTGTTAGAATGTACATATGATTAAAATTATAGATCGTTGCATTCTTTGTAAGTGGGCAAACCTGCAAAATCAGCAAGGGGTCAAATACTTATTTCCCCCACTGTATTATCAATACAGTCAATGCAAGAAATGTATCTGTATTGTTATTTGTTCTACATTTCTTTCAGTGCAATTATTTATACAAGATACAGTCAGGTCCATAAATATTGGGACATCAACACAATTCTACTCTTTTTGGCTCTATACACCACCACAATGGATTTGAAATGAAACAAACAAGATGTGCTTTATCTGCAGACTTTCAGCTTTAATATGAGGGTATTTACATCCAAATCAGATGAACGGTGTAGGAATTACAACAGTTTGTATATGTGCCTGCCACTTTTTAAGGGACCAAAAGTAATGGGACAGATTAATAATCATAAATCAAACTTTCACTTCTTAATACTTGGTTGCAAATTCTTTGCAGTCAATTACAGCCTGAAGTCTGGAACGCATAGACATCACCAGACGCTGGGTTTCATCCCTGGTGATGCTCTGCCAGGCCTCTACTGCAACGGTCTTCAGTTCCTGCTTGTTTTTGGGGCATTTTCCCTTCAGTTTTGTCTTCAGCAAGTGAAATGCATGCTCAATCGGATTCAGGTCAGGTGATTGACTTGGCCATTGCATAACATTCCACTTCTTTCCCTTAAAAAACTCTTTGGTTGCTTTCGCAGTATGCTTTGGGTCATTGTCCATCTGCACTGTGAAGCGCCGTCCAATGAGTTCTGAAGCATTTGGCTGAATATGAGCGGATAATATTGCCCGAAACACTTCAGAATTCATCCTGCTGCTTTTGTCAGCAGTCACATCATCAATAAATACAAGAGAACCAGTTCCCTTGGCAGCCATACATGCCCACGCCATGACACTACCACCACCATGCTTCACTGATGAGGTGGTATGCTTTGGATCATGAGCAGTTCCTTTCCTTCTCCACACTCTTCTCTTTCCATCACTCTGGTACAAGTTGAATTTTGGTCTCATCTGTCCAAAGGATGTTGTTCCAGAACTCTGAAGGCTTTTTTAGATGTTGTTTGGCAAACTCTAATCTGGCCTTCCGGTTTTTGAGGCTCACCAATGGTTTACATCTTGTGGTAAACCCTCTGTATTCACTCTGGTGAAGTCTTCTCTTGATTGTTGATTTTGACACACATACACCTACCTCCTGGAGAGTGTTCTTGATCTGGCCAACTGTTGTGAAGGGTGTTTTCTTCACCAGGGAAAGAATTCTTCGGTCATCCACCACAGTGGTTTTCCGTGGTCTTCCGGGTCTTTTGGTGTTGCTGAGCTCACCGGTGCATCCTTTCTTTTTAAGAATGTTCCAAACAGTTGATTTGGCCACACCTAATGTTTTAGCTATCTCTCCGATTGGTTTGTTTTGATTTTTCAGCCTAATGATGGCTTGCTTCACTGATAGCGACAGCTCTTTAGATCTCATATTTAGAGTTGACAGCAACAGATTCCAAATGCAAATAGCAGACTTGAAATTAACTCTGGACCTTTTATCTGCTCCTTGTAAATGGGATATTGAGGGAATAACACACACCTGGCCATGGAACAGCTGAGCAGCCAATTGTCCCATTACTTTTGGTCCCTTAAAAAGTGGCAGGCACATATACAAACTGTTGTAATTCCTACACCGTTCATCTGATTTGGATGTAAATACCCTCATATTAAAGCTGAAAGTCTGCAGATAAAGCACATCTTGTTTGTTTCATTTCAAATCCATTGTGGTGGTGTATAGAGCCAAAAAGATTAGAATTGTGTTGATGTCCCAATATTTATGGACCTGACTGTATGTGTCTCTCTATTTGCCAAAATAATAATAAGTGAAATAAAGGAGGGAAGAATTAAATCAAAGAAAAAAAAGCAAAAGTAAGCAAAAGAAAGGTACGTCCATTTACATGTCTCCCTATTCCTTACTGCTTCCTGCTACTCCAATACTGCTTTACACAGCTGCTGCGCAAAGCTTGCCTCCACCACCCCAGCCTCCACCTTCCTGGTTTAGAGTGTCATCATAACTTATGTCTGACACTTTTTTAATGTCTTGGATTGGGCCCACTCTTTTGTACAGGGGGTCTCAGCAGTGGGCTCCCTGTTTCAGCTTAGCATGCTGCTTGGCTAATCCAGGGAGCATCATTAGAATAGAGCCTTCATCGCCAAGCATAACTGTATCTCCATTTGTTGCGATGAATGGTTAAATCTATGACGATAGTTTTCCTGACTGAACATACAGTATATTGTTTTTGGGACTCTCAGCTCAAGGAATTGTGGAAAAGAAGTGACACAGAAGTGGTTGTGTCTGTGGTCCCCTCTCAAATAACAGGGAACAGCATACTTATCCACTACAGTGAGCTACGGACACTTAAACCCCTCTACTGGCTTACAGGCGAGGTATGTTGTCCTTATAGAACAAAACCAATTATCCAGAAAAAAAGACAAACAAACAACATTAACTATGCCAGCACATGAAGACCACAGTGGTTGTTGGGTAATTAAAATGATTCACTATTTTTAAGAGATGTTAAATATGGACTTAAAAGGCATTGCATGTCATTTGTACATTTGCGAACAAGTACACAAGTAAACTAGTTTGCCAATTATATCAGCTGCATGTGTGGTTGTAATGGTCATAAATTTAAATTAATTTCTTGTCTGTCTACATGTCAAATATCTCTCAAGATCATTTAGAGTCTCTTCCTTCAAACTGCCAACAGGTTGTTGGGGAGAAGAATTTATACACTCCATCATTACATAGCTGGTGTGATCCTCCTAGGGAAGAAAGAAGTGGTAAGGAGGAACAGTTTATCCAAGGTAAGTAGTCTTTTTTGTCATGTCGTACAGGTGTTTCATTGTTAGCTAATAAAAAATTTGTTTGTGTGACTGTGTGTACAATATAATGAAGCAGATTCAATTTAATAAATAAAAAAAGAAGCAATAAAAACATTTTTAAAAAATGGAATAAAAAAAAAAATTACAGTCCAACTTCAACTATGAAGCAATAGTGTCTTTTGTGAACGTACACAATGTACACTGAAAGTTTCTGGTTAGTAGTGACTCCGTTTGTATTTTTATGAATTATTTTCATGAGGTTGGGAATCATTTGTGAATAATACTTTATGTGGTTCTTGTGTTTTCAGTACATCAGTACAGCAACAAGCAGTGTGTATTTGGTTGATCCAGCACGCAGCTCCACAGAGCTGACAGACTCCAACCATGCTCCAAAACGATTGAAGCATGCCATTTTTTTCCTAAATAGATTTAATCCATTCCCTTATCAATTTTTGTCACAATATTAGACATGGTAGTAAAAGGAACATTAGTTTAGAAGCAATGGTCTGTAACAGACTTACAATAATTGTCCGTTGGTCATAAAACACAGTTATGAAGCAGATTTACAAAAAAGGAAACAGGCTGGACAGCAAAATTGGTAAAAAAAAAAAAAAAAAAGGATTGGTTGTATAAGTTCAGTTACATGTAAAGGGGACTGGGCTATGAATTTGGAGCAGGTGTGGGGATTCGGTGACAGAAATGCTCACAAAAGTTTGATGTCCGGAAAATATGAGGTACGTGCCCATTCCCTCACTAATATATTTTTATTGCATATGTGTCCCTCTAACATTTGGATGAAGACATCCAATGAATTCAATAGGAAACACATTGTTACTAAACATAATATGTCCATCTCAGGCACATCAAAAGTGTCCCATCAGTTCCTGATGAGAGAGGAATAGCTGGATCTCTTGTACAATCAGAATAAGAACTGGCACTTGTTTATTTTTTAGCATTTATTTTGTTATGGACTGAAATAGTTTTTGGACCCTGCAACCACTGAGTGCTGATTAATCTTAGCAGGGTCTGACAAGTTTAGATGGTTCAGACATTGCTGTGGTAATGCTTGACATGGAAATAGAGTGCTGCTCTTTAAAACCCAAGTTTATTTACATTATTTAAAATATTAAGAGTGTCTGTAGCATGTGCCTTGACAGTGACTTGATGCCAACCTCAGGGAATATGTTATTAACAGATTGTCTTAACCTTTTTTATCCTGTGAGCCAAACTTCCAATTTAGCGTGTCAGGGACTTTGTATGAATGCAGTGACAACAAGTCACAAGTGCAGTGTTGGCAGGAGACTAAAGAGTATTAAAAAAACTTTATTTGTATTTTCAAAAACAAATAATTCAGGAAAAATTTATCTTTAAATAAGTCTCTTGGCGACCTTTATTTTACAGATATAAATTAACGAAGAGAACAAAAAGAGATGCCTTTCTCTGGTACTCAGATGTAAAGGGCTTTCAAATTCAGAAACCAGTAAACACCAACTGGGATTTTAAATTTTTCATAAAAAATAAGGAAATTCAATAATTACACAAGGAAGTTAATGTTTGGAAGTTCCCGATTGTGAAAGCCTTGACATTGCTGAATAGCTTCCTAGATGCTCGCAGCACAAGGATCATCACCTTGGAGAGCGCTGCAGTGCATGGCTGGGGGATGGAAAACTTCAATGGGGCTTCAGTTAATGGACAAGCACACAACACGTGTGAATACCAATTAAAACAATAAAAACTATAAGCACATAGCGTGATCAACGGTAGAAGCATGTTACCAGGAAGACCTTCTCTCAACTTAATTTAACAATGCTGTTGATTTTTTTAAATATTTTACACACATTGTATGTGTGTGTCTAAGTGTATATAGAACATAATTAATCTCATGAATAATTCTCACACAGTGAGTACTTCAAAATGACTAGGACCTCCCTCGGGAAGGACTGACTGGGTTGACATAAAATGGAGAGGAGGTGTTATGGAACACCTAGTGCAGCAGGATGTGCGGGGTATGTGTCATCATGGTAATAATAATATAGCAAGATACAATATTTTTTGAATGATTTCCATTAATTCAGCATTTTGGATTTAATTCTGTTTTACAGCATTTACAATCGCAACATTTGTATCAAAATTACATTTCATATTGTGTCATATTGTCAGTCATGGAGGCCTTAGCATTTGGTACAGCAAAGAGAGAGATGGCACTGCAGCGTAAACATTCCGCTCAGGTGGATGAGACCTTTTCTTAGTTATTGTGTGATATTGTAGTACTACAGATCTAAAATATTCTTTTGTATATTAATGTTTGACACAGAGAGCAACTGTGCAATGTGCGCAACGACGAAACCACCCAGCCACGGACCTTCCATCACTGACTGGGTAAGTTATTGTATGAGTCTTTTATTTTTTTGTTTTAATTGTGCATTTTTATTTGGAAATACCACAGATAGATGATGGGAATCAAAGGTTAGAAAGAGGGAAAATGACATGCAACAAAGGTGTCTGGTCAACCATCACCCACCCTGGCGTCCTATGAATGCAGACATAATAATATGTATTTTAAAGTAAAATTGGTTATGTATTACTTTTACAGATTGAGTGTCACAGCTGTTGCTGGGGGTTTCATGCCCAGTGCCTACAGATGGACACAGCACAGCTTGATGCTGCGAAGACCGGTGATTGGGATTGCTGTCTGTGTCGGAAATATTTGCTACATAGAGTATATGTTGTGTCATAACCTGACAGTTTTGTAAATACAGTAAATGTGTCTCGATTTATGGAGCAAAGTATTTTAATAGCACCTCCAGTTTCATGTAACTATTTCACTGTTGAAATGAGTGACTGTTCGTTAAAAATTCTAAAAAAATTGTACATTAAAAATGTTTGATTTTCACTGTGTGTGTTGTCAGATATGTCCTTAACCGCAGAAGTATAGGGTTTTAATTTGAAAAATCTCAAAAATTATACAGTAAAAAGGTTTGGTTTTCAGTATGGGTGTAGTCAAAGAGGCCTTGTACTCAAATATATCAGTCATTGCCTGGAACTATGGAGCAAAGCCTTTTTATTGCACCTCCAGTTTCATATTTTATGTCATCTAACAGCAGAAGTATGAGATTTTGCTTCCAAAAATCTTAGAAATTAGTAAAAATGTTTGATTTTCAGTATGAGTGTAGAAAGTGATGTTCTGTACTCAAATATATCAGTCACTGCCTGGAACTATGGACCAAATTATTTTTATTGCAACTCCAGTTTCATGTTTTTAGTCATTTAAAAATAGATGGATGGGGTTTTACTTTGAAAAAACTCCAAAATGATACAGTAAAAATGTTTGATTTTCAATATGGGTGTAGTCAAAGATGCCTTGTACTCAAATACATCAGTCATTGCCTGGAACAATGGAGCAAATTATTTTTATTGTACCTCCAGTTACACATTTATACTCAATTAACGATGGACGAATAGGGTTTTACTTTAAAAAATCTCCAAACTTATACAGTAAAAATGTTTAATTTTCAGTAAGGGTGTAGTCAAATATGCCCTGTCCTCAAATATATCAGCCATTGTGTCATTTTGAGTTATCAAGTTGTGGCTTTGATTCGACGTCTTTATGTGCCCCTGATTGTCTCCCCATCAAACTTGAATTGGATAGTGTTTCCCTGCCGTAGACAAGCACACCAAGGTTCCCGATGTACAGTAGACCGATGAACTTGCAGTCCGCAGACAGTTAAGCTTTCCTCTAGGGACTTTGACATCAGAGCCTGGCACAAGAGACACCTGCAAAATAAATGAGTGATCAGTTAGTTTACAATTGGTCATACATTGTTGTTACAGAACAAAGTTATGAAAATATAATCATGCACATTCCCTGGGAAATCTACCTATTTATCAACTGTGCAATATGCATATTAACTACTGGTAAGTTATTATACCCCGACCAGACTGGAAATCTTGGAGGCGGTGCTGATCTCCGCAATTTGAAGCCTTCATCATTGATGATTATAAAATTATATATTTTTATAAACGTTTATACAGTACTTTTATTTGTTAAACAAATGCTCGGGCCTGTAAAAAGGTTTTGTTCTTTGGTTTCAATCTATTATGGAGTATTTCATCATATAATAAATGTAAAAAAAAATAAAGGTTACTATTTCACGGATTTCGCCTATCACGGGTTCTTCTTGGAACGTAACCCCCGTGAAAAACGAGGGTTCACTGTATACATAATAATAAGTTAATATGCACATTCACTGCACAGTTGAACATGAAGATTTTCAAGGTTATGTGTATGGTCACCACCAGGTTGGTTACAGATTTACTGGGAAATCATATGATTGACATATTCCCACATATCTATGCATGAGAGGTGGTCACCATATCATCAGACACCACTTCAGGAGAAACACAGGCAGAAGCTGCTGAGTCTAGAGATGTTGTGGGTGTTGACCAGGTGGACGCAGAAGTTGATGTCTGATATGTGACTTTTTCTGTTAAGAGAATGAAGACCAGGGTGCAAAAGCTTTAAGTCTCATGACTGCATGTTGAGACATACTCCAATCATCACAATAATCATAAGAGAAAAAAAACAAACATTAGGTTGTCTGCAAGTCTCAGTAAGCTAAATATAAGACATGTTAAGACTTTTTTAATGCCACCTAATTACCTAATACTATTACCTATACTACTATTACCATTATATTAATTTGAGAATTTAGTGCCATTTGTGGCTTTTTCCAAAGCTCTCGCTAATACTATTCAATGACAAGGAAAGGAAATCTTCTAGTTTACATGATTACAATTTTAAAATTCAAAGTCTGAACTGGAACCTACAAGGCCTTAAAGGACTAGATTACCCAAAATAAAAACAAAAACAAAGTAACCCTTTGTTAATGATGCCCTGCTGGCTTGGTGGAAGCTGGGGGTATATTGTCAGGGATCACCCTCTAGGCAGTATGAAGGTATTTTCTGTATTTACTCTATTTCTGTATCTTTAAATTATATTTCAAGATATGATCTCTTAAAGTTACATGTTGAGTGGACAGACAGAACAGCCATTCTGAGGCTCTGACTTTAAGTGGGCAAAGATCTTATCACTTTTTTTGTCTGTGATTTATCTGTCCAGATAGTTTCAGTGTGATTTGGAAAGGGTTGTATATTTACACTACATTCACTTCTGCTGTCACCCAAATACAATGGATACCATGGAATGAAGGACACCAGTCAGCACTGGCTGTCTCTACTTGGCTGGTATTCTTTTGTTGCTTTAACTCCACAAACATGTACGCATTAAACTCCATTAATTTAGGGTGATGGGAGACAATAATCAGAAGGGAAATTGAAAAAACAAAAATTTAATTATCATTTTGGGTATATTGTTCCTTTAAAAATTTGATGTTGTTGTCTAGGGCAGATTAAATTCATAAAATGACCTCTCATGGCATCTAGTATCTCTTTGACATTGCCTTCTTTCAGCCTCTTGTTCTCTTTTTTAAGTTCCTTGATTTGCAGCTGCACGTCCTTCCAGTTCCTGGGCAGTAGGTCCTCATCTGATGACTCCTCCTTTTCAGACGTTGACTACACCAAAATGCAATGATAAAAAATACACACAAAAACACAGGATGAAATAGTCTGCGTCTTCTGTAGCAGCGAAGGTCAAGTACAAGCTATTAAAATTAAATTGCTCACTTAAACTCTAATTTACCTCTAAAGATGCTTGATTTGCCATCAGCTCCTTCATATTTTCAATCATTTAGTCTGCTGTCTCTTTTGAGGCACAGTTTGCCTTTTTGTTCTTTTGCTGTCAAAATGACAATTTAAAGTTTTTCAGCATGGGTGCCATAACATTAATTCTAAAAACTATTTAGTGGGTACTAGAATCAACTGTATCACAGAGAGTTCTGCTCTAGCTCCATAGTTTACTAAAATGATCAGAAATCAAGATTTGACATTCAGTTTTTTTTTTTTAAGTGATGGCTCATAATCTGAAGGTTTAAAGGTTTTGATGATGCACCCCATCTATACATATTGGCTAAAAAAGATTTACAAATGTTCCTCTGTCAGAAATACTTCCTACCCACTGACATTATTGTGTGCATTACACACTGATTAAATGCATCATCACCAATATATGGTGGATTTAGTCATTTTAGAATTAAAATCAAACATCACCACATTTACAAATTAAAATATATCATAACTTTTTTAAAGCATATTATAAAGCAATCATAGCAGTGAAAAAACGTGAGGCAACATAGAAATGGCATTACTTTTAATAATTGATGTAAAAACCCTGATTTAAATGTGGCACAATTCTCTCATACTCTTTATAGAAATGAAGGGACAACTGAAGGGACAACTTGTTGAAAGTATGAAGTTAGGTTAATTTTAAACAAATTCAGCATTCACACTAAATCTTAAAAAATAATTCCTTATTAATTGTTTTTCGATGAATGAGATCAAGTGAGGTCAACATTGGAAAGGAAGATTTTGCTTCTCAGTTTCAGTTTTCTACACATCAATGATGACAAAGTTCTGTTCTGTTGGTCTTTCATCCTCTTCCACATCCTTCATCCATCCACCTACTGTTTGGCTTTGTCTTCCTCTTGAGTGTTTGGTTTCAGATGTCTTCACCCTTTATGAATTCCTCCCTCTTCTTGCAGAGGTCACTGTAGTTGTCTATGTCAAAAGGCTTGTGTACACTGAGCAAACAGCTTATTGGCAACTTAGCTACTGATAAAATACTAAATATTCTAAATTATTAGCTAGCTCCAAAAAACACAAAACAGACCATGTTGTGCTAATGATTGAAGCTATAACCAACAAGCAAATTCAAAATATACAGTAAATTACCGTAAATTAAATGTCACTACCCATAATGCAATGCATATTACAGTAATGAACCGGAAAAGAAAATGATGGTATTTTACTGGGCATTTTGTGGTAAATGTAGAAATTACAGCAAAGTCCAACAGTGTAGGTGACACATTAACATTAAGTCAACTGCTAACTTACCAACGAAAATTAATACCTTAGCAGGAAAAAAGGCTGGACAATCTTTCTTTTTCTGCCTTTGTTCCATTTTACTTTTTTCTACCCATCTTCATCCTCGAGTCTGGGACACAGTGATCATTTTACTAACAAAGTGTGTACGCAGAGTGTAAATTGTAATTTTCCCACTGGGGATTAATAAAAACAAATTAAAATCACAAAATTAAATTAATTACAATCACAAATTTTGGAGATTTTTGCTGGTCAATACTCATCCAATTGTTTTTTCCAACTTCCACAATCTTGTCCTTGAAATAATATATGGCAAATGCCATTGTGATGGATAAATAGTGTAAACTCTGACAATTAGCTACGTTTGTTTTTTAAAGCAGTGAGCGCCAAGATGCTGAACCGTTGAGATGCCGCTGCGCGCGGACCACAACTCTGTGGCGCAAACAGCTCGCACAACGTACTTGAACGAACTGCACTACTGCATCGAAAAGCATTTTGGGATTTGGATTCTCTTGAGTGCAACGTGCGGAGTAATGGCAACACGTCGAGGACCTTACAAAAGATACTTGCGCGGGACAGAAGCAATTCCAAGGAGAACGAAATTCAGATGTAATGCAAAAGTAAGTAACTTTGATAATGCTTTTGTTTTTGTTCAATGTCAGATTAATTTACACAGCACAGGTGTGTAATGTAACTTAATAACGTGACGTTAATCTACAGAAACTGCTTCAGGAGAATTTATCACATGATGCTTTGTTTTGTATCACAATGATGTGTCTACAAATAGCTATATGAGCTTTGGATCTCTCACTTAACATGCCGAACCAAGAAGGTGGCAGTTCAAATGCAAATAATAAAGGTGGTGGTGACAGTTTGCTAAATGTGGTCAGATGACACTGCAGCTAATAGTTGTCATTGTCGATTAATGTTAATAATTTCAATGTTATAAGTAATGACAAATTCCCATCACAAGTTCCAAGTGTCCAATCATCTGCCTAGCTTCCTGAATCAGCTCAGCAGCCAGAAAAAAGATTTTACTTTTTTAATTTATTTTCTACTGATTAAGAAAGGAGGTAAAATAAATAATTCTCAGTATTGTTAAAGCTAAGCAGCAAATGTTTAGTATTTTTACTTGGTAAAAACCTATTTATTTATAATTACAGTTATAATCAGTTTTTGCCCTTCATGTTTTTTCCCTCGTTAACCTTTAGAATGACAATAAGGATGACCGCATAAACACAGGAGTCATGCATCCAACAATGAGGATGAAGTGGACAATGAAAACTTTTCCACAACTAGACTGTTGGATACTGATAAATATTCAAGAAATAAACACACAGTTACACAGTATTAGTCCCACTGGCTTTGTTATGTCTTTCCCTACAACTTATTGCTCCAAGGCAACAAATGTCAAAATATGCAGGGCCAACTGCAACTTTGGTCAACACATTCACGCTTCTCAGAGGATGAACCCCGTCAACTGTGTTGACCCTATGGCTTTTCATCCGGTGCCACCCAAACTCCATTCTCCCACTACTTTCATTGTCCCAACATGCACTAAGCCAGTGGCAGGGCTGCACAAATTAAATTATTTTTTTTCTTCTCTTTTTTTTGATAACCTTTAGAATGACATTGAGGATGACCAAATAAACCGAATTGGACAATTAAATCTCCTCAACAACTAACCTGTTGGGTACTGACATTGAAGAGGTAAATATGCAAATTTACATCATACCGTTTTTAGTTTTTATTAAAAACAAATGACTCCCCTTTTAATTAATTGATATTGTTTCAAGTCATCTTTTTCCCTTGTTAATCTGTAGAATGAGGTAGACCTATCAAATTCCAAAGTGAACATGCTTGATGCTGCTAGGAGAGAAGATGAAGAACTTGATGGAGGGCGAAGAAAACACATCTGACTTTTCTGTTGGAATGTAGTAAATGGTTCAATGACATGATGTTAGTAGTTAGTGTAATAGCTTATGTAAAACCACCACATGAGTGCATTTGTAGACAACATGAAATAGCTATGGACTTGCTGTCTGGCATACAAAGATATTTGTTACTATATTTCGCCACCATTAGGACACAAATCATATCATACCTGGGTAATTAGAAAGGTTGAACACATAGGTACACACACAGGTAACTATTCTCTCTTTTGGGTTTACAGCTCTGTAGGATATGATAAAAAAAATTATCAATTTTGTTGTAATCTACATCATGAATTTCTAGAAAATTAGACATTTGATAAAATGAAAGACAAAATTCTGAAATTATATTCCTGATACCTTTTGATGCTCACATCTTTACCGCTTTTCTTTTCTTTCAAAAGGAGAAAGTGTATCTGTTGTGGCATAATTTAAGTGGCAAAGCACTTACTCACTTACTGATTGTTGATTGATTGATTGTTGTGGTTTGGGATTTTTGTTGTGATTATTTTTTCCCTCTTGGCCCTCCTGATGTTTTGTGTCTCAGTGTTCTCCCCGGTCTCATGTTGTTGGTCTGGTCTTGTCCCTCAGTGTTGGTGTGTTCTGTTTCCGGTTTTATTTTGAAGTCTGTTTTTTGTCTCGTCTCACTTCCTGTGTCTTCCCGCTCTTGTGATTACCTGATGTTTTCCTCCTGATTCCCTACCCTCTTGTGACCTGCCTCTCGTTACCTCATTACCTCATGTATATAATGTTTGTGCTTCCCTTGTCTCTTGTCAGATCCTTTTGTCTCGTCCCAGATATTCCATGTGAGTTGTTTCAGAATTATCCCTCGTGAGTTTTCCCCTGTGTAGTTTACCTTGTTTTAGTGTCGCGTTCCCCTGTGCCTGTTTTGGGATTTGGATGTTTGGATTTCACCTTTTGCTCCCTGTTTTTTTGTTGGACTGTGCTAATAAGGCCTTTTCTGAAGCTCCCTCCTGCCTGCTGCTCCTCTGCTTTTGGGTCCTCTTGCCCTCCCCATAACACTGATCCCATCTTCACATTACCTTTTCCACAAAACACTTTGAAAATTTGAAATTCACTTTTACTTTAAAGCTGTTTAAAATATCTTGGCTTTAGCACAGAGTGTCCCTCTCAATGTGACTCCTACAACACAGTATTGTAACCTAAATAATGGCTTCTATTTTCTTGTGTTGCTCCTTTATGCACAGATTAAGCAACTTCTGCAAGAACAAAACGAGAACCTTTGGGGTTCTCTCTAACGTGCAGTCTGGTGAAGAGTATTAAAAGTTAATTGACAATGGAGTTCTTGTAAAAGATGACTTGACTTTAATTTGGAATTGTGATGGTGCACCATTGTTTAAAAGTTCTAAATGCAGCATTTGGCCAATTCAGTGTCAAGAAATTGAACTGGAACCAGAAGTGAGGAAAAGCACATTTTGATGTCAGCGTTATGGTTTGGGCCAAATAAACCATCCATGTTAACATTAATAACACATTTGTTAAAGAAGCCTCATTATTAGAGAATGAAGGTATTGACTGGCGAGATGTACAGGGAAACTGGCATGTTTCTAAAGTGTTTGTGGTGGTTTGTAGCTCTGATTCAGTGCCTCGTCCATTGCTTCGTAACACAAAGTAGTTTAATGGCTTTTATGGTTTTGACTTTTGTTATCACAAACATGGTAAATCCTATCAAGACGATCGACCTGAACCCCCACTTCAGAATGACAGAGATCATTTCAGTAATGTCATCTTCAGTAAATGAGCCAGTGTTTGGAGTTAAAGGGCCATCTCCATTAATGAAGCTTAGGCACTTCCAAATGATAAATGGTGTCATTCCGGAATACCAACACAATGTGTGTCTTGGAGTCACTCAGCAACTGACTACATTGTGGCTTGATACAGTAAACAATGAACTGCCCTGGTACATTGGCAAACAAATTGAAGAGGTTGATTCGCGACTTGTAAAAGTAAAACCTCCTGTTGAGATAACTAGGACACCAAGGTCAGTGAGTGAAAGGCTTCAGAGTGGCGAGCATTTCTCCTCTTCAATGCTCTGCCTGTATTGAAAGAAATACTCCCTGCCAGATTTTGGAATCATTTGTTTCTATTGGTGTTTGGCGTATATACATTACTGCAAGATTAGATCAAGACTAGAAGCATAATTCTGTCAGAACTGGCTCTTAAAACTGACTATGATTTACATTATGAACATACACTTGCTCACGCTAATCACAGTGTTAAACACTGGGGGCCATTATGGGCAACGTCAACCTTTGCTTTTGAATCCAATATGGGCGCATGGCACATGGAACACAGTATGTTCCTTCACAAATGGTTGGAAAATTTCTATTGTTGAGAGAATTGCCAGAAAAGGCAAAGCATACTATTAAAAGTGCAAAGGTCCGGGGCGGCCTCTAGCACACCCAGTAAGAGCGTTTGCCCCATGTTGGCTGAGTCAACATGGGGCATCTCTCCCCCATCTCTCTCCCCCTTTCATGTCTATCTTCTGTCACTAAAACAAAGGGAAAAGCCCCAAAAATGAATCTTTAAAAAAGAAATTCTAAATCCAAGTGTTGTGGGTTTTGGGAATCCCCCCTTTGCAAGAAACTATAACAACTACATATAGTGTTGCCATTGCCAAGTTATGTGGAAATCTAAGTAACTGCTTCTGGTCATACAGCCGTTTCTGGGATGATGGGGTTTTGTATGACTGTCAGAAATATGATAGACTAAAGAAAAGATAACAGTGCTGTATGCTTGAAAGATGGAACATTGTGTGTAAATAATGACGTAGTAATTTTTAAACAAAAGCGTGCACATCCAAACCCCTCATATTGTGCACGCACCAAACATTGCTGTGTTTTAGTTGAGGTACTCGATCAATCTAGCCGGCCTTTATGTAAAGATTCACAAATAAATAGTACTGTACTTTTATACATGCGGTTAGGAAGACTGGAAACTTCAGTGCCATCTGGCCTGATATGATAATGACAAAATGTGTTGACAAATTGTACGTGACATCTTTGCCAAATCCATATCAACAAGATTAAAAGAGGCATGAGTCATATCACAAGTCCGGTGTTGTAGCCAATGATTTACATATTGCATAAAGAGACTTTCTACTTGAGGTTTTGTGATTTAATTAACTACATATGTGTACTGTATTCATTCATAGTCTTGATGCCTTCAGTGAGAATCTACAATAGTAATGAAAATAAAGGAATGAGAAGGTGTAACCAAACTTTTGGCCTATACTGTACTTTAACTGCTAACAATGGTATCAAATTTTCCTCACTTTTCCATTCCTCTGATTCTCAACCGGCCATGGTCAACTCTGTAAAATATTCATTGCATTTTGCAAAGAATATATATTGAGGCACACCGGATGAAGGCCAGGATGGTCAATCATACAGTTAATCTCCTCAGGAACCTGGGTCATTCTTCTCATGACCTGTAAAAACAAACAGACCTTGCTTTTATTTCATCATTTTGAATGAGCAGAAAGCATAAAGTAGCTTGAGTGAATGTCTCTAGTTTTAATTACCTAAGGTATTTCTCGGCAACAGATATTTTCTCTCTCCTGAGGCATGTGTGCACAGTTTCCACAAGTACACATGCCAAGGTAAGATTGATGTACCGTAGTTTTAGACCTACTGACACAGGCGAGAGTAGTAATACCTTAGACAAAGCATACAAACTGAACAGAAATAGTAGGCTCCTGCCCAGCTAAATGGACGTCCTGTTGTAAGATAACATATTACTACTACATGGCAAAGAATGTATGTAACTCATAATCAGATAAACTATTCGGAAGGAGAGTATACGATAACAATATTACAAGAGTGACTAAGACTAGAGTTTACTTTGGTTGTGAGCAGCTCTATGAACTGGCCACTACAAACTCGCCACTAACTTTTAAGCCAACTGGACATCTTGACCGTCAGACCAATAATCATAATGAGTAGACAAATTACAAACAAACTCCAAATGAGACATGTCATCTTTCTTCCAACTCCTAAACCGTTGGCGATATGCCTCAGGGCACCAGTTTATACACGTTCAGCACCACTGCCTTGACCAACTCATAATTCAAACAATCACTGTTGTTAGAAGAATATGCCTGCTGCTTAACACACACTGCAACAGAAAGCAGACCACACCCAAGCCACAGATGAACGCTCAAACAGTGAGAAGAATACATCTCGATCATTCTTATTAAATTTAGGAACCAACCTCAAATCATCTACAGGCCGTGGCATCACACTCAAAACAGATTAATTATCAGTGAGCAGGACATCAGTAGAAGTGTTTCCATGCCTAACCAAATCCAGTCATAGAGGCCATCCAGACTCTTTAACTCAAGCTTTGCCTGCGCTGTCTCTTGTCTCAATTTCTCCACTGACACCTCCTTTTCCAGCTCAATACCCAGACGCATTTTCTCAATTGCAATATCCTTTTCCATTTCCAACTGAAGATGTAGGTGAAGTAATTCCTTTTGCTGTTCAAATGTCAAGCCCGTCGCAGCCTCCATATTCCTCAAGACATCCATCTTAACCAAAAGGGCTCTCAAATTGGCCCTCACCAACTCTTTGACTTGTTTATCACCAACATCAACGTCATAATACTCCACAATCTTGTTCAACTGATCCCTAGTACACTGCTCCAAAAATCCCTCAGTAGACACCCCTACAAACACCTTTACAATTCATAGCCTATCCTATTATCCGCACAACAAACGTGTTAAACCCACTAGTGCGCAACAGAGGCATAAACAACCTCCAAATGGAGCTCCCTGCTAGCTAACTACCTAACCTAAACTAAACTAGATGACTCTCCCTAGTCTTCATGAGGCGTAGCAGTGGGTATTTATGCACTTAAAGCCTGCTTGGGCTGGAAAAAAGTGCCCAGAAACTGGCAAATCGCCACGGCAGTGCTCCAGAGCAATTTCAAGGAGAAGGGAAAAAGGAAGCTCTAACTGCCATACCCCAACAATACAAACCTCACATACAAACCCCACCCTGACAAAACCTACCAGGGAAACCACTGCTACAAATAAAGCACACAGGTGGATTACACTTACATCCCAATGCTGTAGTAAACAATTGAAGACAACAAAGACAGAAGGAAAAAACAATAAAAACAAAGTCATCTTCAACCACACAACCAAAAAGAAACAAAACAAGTGTTGCAAATGTGCCTAAACTCAAGACTCCCAAGTACATCCCCCAGAGCGCAGAAATAGACCATATAAGGCTACGTACGTCACAGACACATGGGGAATCGCTCACACCCAGTGTCACTTTCACTGGAGGATGCAAGTTGGCCATCTCCACACACAACTGCTCCAAACAAAATGATACGTGCCCCCAAGCAAACAAAGCGATCAAAACCAAAATGCCTCTAGAGCAACCAACTAAGATTAACCAAAAGAAAAAGAGGGAGATGCACAGCAACTTATAACAATAATAACATTACATTTATTAAATCATATTGCAAACAATAGAAAGATGAGGTGTGATTATCAGTATCAGTGGTGAATGAGGGTGTATGGATGAAATAGAGGATGTGAGGTGCATGTTGTCAATAACTAACAAAGGAAATAACTAAACAGGAAAAACAGGAAAATGTGAGGGCTGAACTCAGGGCAGGCGGGGTTAAATAGTTTGGGAGGACCAGCCAGGTGCTCCCAGTCATCTCATTATCGACCTCCGTTACACCTGCAAGAAGATAAGACAAACCACGCACATATACGACAGGCCCAGGGCCGTCACAAAGCAAAGTCATGATACCACTTTGTTTTGTGTACATAGAAAAAGTCTTCAGCTCATGAACAATGGGGGCAAAAACAAAAGTGTTGCGTTTGTACAATCCAGTGACTTTTTGAGCAGGCTTTAGCTTCTGTTAGGTGCAGCATTAATTAGGTCATCCGGTGAGATGGTATGAAAACATAACATCTACACAAAGACAGATGAATACCACAGGACTGTAATTGGGGAGGTGTAATAAAAATGCACTGTACATCACTTAACACAAGTGATTTCATCAGTATCAAATTAGGAAGTACGTGTTTAACTTAATTAAAAATGTATATGAGATATTAAATTTTTGAAGGCTTTAAAGCAGGTGTGTGAATAAAGTGGTTTAAAAAACATTCACACTGATAATGGATAATCTATATGCTCTGTTTGCTATGAGGCATTGCTTAAAATAACAAAATATAAGGCATGGTGGGATGATGAAAAAGCCTATGAATAAAGACTCCAGTGGATCAGAATTATAATCTTTTATTTTGGGAAGGTTGGGAGGCCTGGTGACAGATTATCAAACAGCAAGCTCACACATTGGAGGAGACACATTGTGTAACACCATGACATACTCAGACACAAGCTGGAGGGAAAGAATGTGTCAAAAAAACACAGTGTGACTTGATGATATGATTTGAAATACTGAATACTTTGAAATCTCTTGTCAGAAAAATTAGCAGATTGGACAAAGTATTGCTTAAATGTTGTCAATCAACGGACAATCCTGTCATTATTTACTGTTTACTTACTACATTAGGCAAAACAGATACGCCTATCAAATATAGAGACTGTACTGACTAGAAAAACTAATTTTGAAATCTTTTAAACTGCCATTATCTATATTAACATCAACGTTGTCTTCCTGATAAGCACGTCCTGTAGCAATGTGAGTAATGGCTACCGTCTCTGAGATGCAAGGGCGAAAGTTGCATGACGTTGCACTACAAAACCAATCCAAATTATCCAAAATGGGATAATTTGCTGATTTTCAATGTGTTACCTTCAGTGATGGGAATAATGGCGTTACTTTTTTCAGTAACAAGTAATTTAATTGATTACTAGCAATACTAATGTAAGTTGAACGTGAGTCTTTTTGCTATACTTATAACATATAAGCCACCTGTATATGTATATTTGGTTAATTTTACAGTCGGTAATGATTTTTGTACCACGAATTATAGCTAGCTAACAGCGGCAGTTTAACCAGATTGGCAAATAAGTTATAAGATAACGTTATATGTGTTGTAGTATATTGTTGTTTGTGTTAAACTATCTTCCCACTGTAGAAGATTTTAGTGTTAAGTGTGTGATCTTAACAAGTTGTACATATTCCGATGTGAGCGTTAGCAAAATTGTGATCAGCTGATTGCCGGTAACGTTAACAGTAGCGTAATGTTAAAACGTATCCGCTGTTACTGCCTCCACCTGATGTATATCCTGTATAACCCATCTCTTTAGGGACAAACGAGGAATAGAGGTCCGTCATTTAGGGGCAACGATGGCCATCAGACCGTAGACGGAACCCCTGGAGAGTCTGAAGTCCCCCCTCATGTCCCTATCCCCATCAAACTAGCTATGGCCTGGGGGGAGCCTGCAGAACTACAAGCACATTTTTAAAATAAAATTCTAATAAAAGTATTTAACTTTAACGTTATCTTTTGTATTACACATTGCATGACTGTTGCAAGCATATAATGTTAGAGCATACAGCATAGAGGAATGGGATCTATTTACATGTCAGCTCTGTTACCTCTGCTTTCACTATTGTATTGTCATGTATGAAGACCATTTAGAACAAAAATAAAACTTAGAATAAAAGATGTAATGATGTTTTGTCTATTAGGTAATTTGTAAGGGTAATGCTTCACAACAACAGTCTTATCTATGGGCCACAAGGATTTCCTCATGAAACTGTTAAGTTCAGTAATATATTAACGTTACTTATCTTTAGCGCAGAAACATAAGTGTATATACATAAAATAGTGGTCTGCAAAGAATAGATATAATTAATGGATTGAAAAGAGTGCAGTAACCAGAACGAATATTACAATACAGTTGTGTGTACTGTTTTCAGCTACTGGGGGGGGGGAGCAAATAAAAACATTTATATTTGTTAAAGTATCAAAAACAAAGCAGGAATTATTCGTGAAAAACAATAGCAGACTGGAATGCTCTCCTTTGGTGAAATTCACAATTGTACAGAAGAAGGGATGAAATGTGAACGTCATTTCCGGTAAGTGCACATGGCAGTGCGCGATTTGAGACAACACTCCTCTGACGAAATTTACGCACTATGCAAGACAGTACGTAGTGCACGAAGTGTACTGTCTGTAAGTGCGCGATTTGAGACACAGCCAAAGACTTTTTTCTTCCTTGGTTAGCAGGCCATGCACGAGACAAGAGCATGAATGCTGACGATTGGCTGAGGTTGAGTAAAAGTTCATGGTAAGCCAATCAGAGGTAGAGTTGGGCGGGAGTTCGAAAGCACACATAGTCGGACACAACTAACAACACAAGCGAGTCAGTCAACGAGAGACAGATATGGAGTTAGGGGATAAGCTTTCCTGCTAAAGATTTCCACCGTGGTCAGAAAACAGGGGAGACATCAGTTGTATCAGTTCAGTATCATTACCGATTTAACCAATATAGTTAAAGGATAGCAAAATAATGAATTATGAAAATGTATGACCTGCCATTAGACAGTCAACAGTTGGCATTATAGTTTGCATATTGTCTGTTTGGATACACATCTTCAAGCTTCCCCAGCGCGATTCCCCCCTGGTGCACGCGTAAAGTCTGTGGTAATTTGCAATAGCGATTTTCCAATTCATTGAGTAAAACGCCAAAACACTTCTACCTCAATTATAGTGCCCCCTAAAGACTGATATAGAGCCTCAGATTGGCAGTGGTAACAGTAAACTCAAGTTTTGTGATGAAAGCTGCGATAGATTTACTGCGTCAGAGGTATTGCCATTGCAATTTTCCCATTTAAATACCTTGAGTTATTTGACAAAACCCATCTATGTTCATTATAGCGCCCTCTACTGGCTGATTTTCACCAAATTTGGTACAGAGCCTCGGAGTGGGATGTCAAACAATAATAATAACCAGGTTTTGTTTTGATGCCTACTAATTTGGCCAAGATATCCTAAAGTTCGTGTTTTGTGGCTAGCTACAAAAAATGGTTTGGCCGTGAACCTTTGTGAACCAGTGTCTTTATTTTCTGAGCCCACTAGATGGTGCTCTCTGTTCAACAAAGGGTTGAGAATATACTGAATTGCAATGCCTTAGGCCTTTCTCTTAAAACCAAGCGTGCCATCTAGTGGGCTCAGAAAATAAAGACAGTGGTTCACGAAGCTTCATTCAGCCATCACTAGTGTCAGCCTATATCATCTGATCTGCCTGCCTGTCATGTTCTGCTTACTTTCTGCAGGTACTGAGAGTGGGCGGGTGGGTTGAGCTGGGAGGGTCGTCTGTGCCTGGCCATCTGGGCGTGGCTTACAGAAGGCATAAAAGACTGCCCTCCTGGGAGTCTCATTCTCTCTCAGCTGGTCCACCATTTTGTTCTTTGTTTGGTTTGTTGCACCTTACAACACACATCACACCATTCATTCACTCATCCACACATGGCAAACACAACTGATGTCTTCTACACTTACACACCCCACTGTTACATTTATGTTTGTTATGTTGAGTTAAGTAAGTGTTGTGTGTTATAAGTCTATTTAATTAAAGTATAATTTAAATATAATTTATAATTATTTAATTAAAGTATAATAAAAAATAAAAATAAAAAATAATTAAATAAAATACTTTTTGGTTAATCTGTGTGTGACCTCCATTTTGTTTCCGGCCTTGAACCAGACGGGAACAGGAATTGAAACTGTTATGATAATTAGATGTTCAGTACTTGTAGCGTGCCCTCGTGGCCAATTTTTGACACAATTACAAGGTAACTTGTAATCGGTGCTGCTTCCCTGCTAAGATAGCATTTATGTTATGAACTAATTCATCCACTTTGTTTTTATGCCCTTTGCTGTATTATTGTCAGCTGCCAAAGCTCCTTGGTTATCATGTAATTTCCTTGGTAAAGTGTCCTTGTGTTTCATGAAAGGCACTGTATAAATAAATGTTATTGTTTATTATTATTATTGACATTTATCTATTTGGATGGATGGATATTTGTTACGTTTATTTATCATTATTATTATTGTTATTATTAAAAGGAAAAGAGAGAGGGGGAGACATAGGGTCCCCATTAGGGATGGGTATCGACAACTCGCCTCATTTGACCCACTTCAACTGATGCTCCTATGGCACACTGCAGACTTGAGATTAGAAGAGCCAACACCATAGTACCAGCAGTATGTTAGGAAAACATCCTTAATGAATCAGTGTTTTTTGTATATTACAGATACCCACATTCTTTTCCTAAAGGCTACATTTTTATTGGAGTAATGTTTCAACACCACAGAACCAGCAACATTTTTGGGAAAAGGTTACTATTTATAAGTATGCCGGCATATATACCCCTTATTATTTTCTATTTCTTTGGTTTTTCCCATTTTACTTTCATAGGGTCCATGGATACACTATAGAGTGACATGATTGAATTGTATAAGGTATAGATTTGGCATCTTGAGGTCAAAGTGCTCAGGCAATTGAGGGAATGATGAGACATGGGTTTGAAGGAAATGACAAACTTGAAGATATCTGAAAAAGCTGTACTTGGTGATGTTGAATTTACTGACCAAGTCCGCGAAACTGAGGAAGACGTTATTCATGAAAAAATCTTTACAAGTAGTAATGCCCATATTGTCCCACTGTTTGAAAGTGTCGTCCATTGTAGCGGCTGGAAAGATGTTTTTACAGACAGGGCTGAGTATTAAAAGATCTGAGAGATTGAATGTTTGCCTAAATTGTATCCAAATCTTAAGTGTTGCGCTTACTACCAGACTGGAAGTGAAACATGTTGGTGAAAGAGTCTTGACGTAATCAATGCAGCAAGTGCCATTTTACAAAACTTGGCTTCTGCACTACTATATATACATTTTTTATGCAGCCTTGAAGTTCTACCTCCCCATATAAAACTTGAAAGTAACTTTTCTATTGCTTGAAAGAAAGACTTTGGAAGGAAGATTTTGAAATAAATATAGAAACCGAGGCAACACGTTCATTTTAACTCTTCCAGCCAAAGATAAATAAATGGTGCTCCATCGCTGGAGGTCAGATTTTAGTTTCCCAAGTATTGGAGTGAAATTCGCATCTAGCAAACCAGAAAAAGAGGGGGTGACATGGATTCCTAGATACTTAAATCCTGACTTTGATATACGAAAGGGCAAGTCTGTATCTTGTATTTGAAGCGCCTTCTCAAATAGGGAAACACATGCTTTTTGAGAAATTAATTTTATACCCTGAAAAACTACCAAAGACTTCCAGAGTCTTCAAAATTACAGGTGTAGAGGACAATGGATCTGTTATATAAATTAAGAGATCATCAGCATACAAAGAGACGTTATATTCCACTCCCATCCTAATAATATCGTGTATGGATTGCGTGTTTCGAAGCTTTATTGACAGGGGTTCTATCGCTAGGACGAACAGCAACGGGCTGAGAGGGCAACCCTGATGCGTCCCTCTGGACAGTGAAAAATATTGCGAACATAAATTATTAGTGACTGCTGCAGCCTTAGGAGAAGAATATAGTAGCCGGACCCAATAGACAAATTTTGGACCGAACCCAAACTTGTCCAGCATGGGGAGTATTACAATTTCTTAAAGCTACGACCATACACTCCATTAACCCTTTCACTTCCATTGTTCCCAAAATTATATTTTTTGCTGCAAGAACAGCACCCCACTTTCAGCTTTGCACCAACAAGCAATTTCTCAGATTCCCTGCCAAATCCAGCCCATGATGTAAAATGCAGCGTGGAGGATTTTAATCCTCTTGGCAATAGTTTTTGTTTTTTGATGATAATTTAAACAACATCGAACAAATAACGTGAAAATTGATGTTATTGAGCGACATACAATCTCTTTAAGCAGATATACATCAGAGAGCCAAACAATGAGTGGCTGAGTGGAAACAGATGGTATTGATCGTACAGTCATAGATCCATACTTTCATTGTGTCTCTGGAGTAGGTAACCATTGAACCATTGAACACCAAAGACATTCTAAAAAGGTTGACAAGAATGTAAACTCCAACCTGAGCTAAATTACTTCTTTTAGAAAAGCACTAGGCCTAATTTAAGTTGATTTAAAGTAAACTTCTCGCAAAAATGTATTCATCCTCCCTGAGGTTTTTCTGGATTCAATGGCTGTCTGAAAATAAATAAATAACACTAGAAAACGTTCCTAATACAAAAGATGGACAATAGATAACATAGTCAACTGATAGATGAAGAGAGATGACAAGTGGTTGTCCTCTGACCTCCCCTCCCCCATTTTAAAATTTTTTTACAGTTAAGTTTTTACAAGTTTCTATTGGGACTATTATTATAAATACTGTATATCTACTCAAGGCTGAGCAGAAAGTAATTCTGGTGAGATGGTAACATCACCAAGCTAGCAGAAATACAGTTAGCATTCCTCACATTACATTTTTTATCTATGTGATTAATCCCTGAATAGGTAGTAATACAATAAAAAACAGAGAGTAATGCAATAAAGCTGAATGACTGCTGGATGTTAAACATTAGAAATAAGACGCTGTAACTATTACCATGCAACAACAAACAGATCATGGCGCGTTGAAGCATTTCTCAAAACAATTATCATCTCCTCTTTTTTTTCAGGATGAGCTATCACAGGATTAAATATTACATTGGAACATTTAGTAAAATAGACTACTAGTAGCAATATAAACTGGCGTTAAGCCACTGCTGTAATATGGGCATACAGTGGGCGCTTGGCCATACTGCCGGCATACTGTGGGCACACTGGGCATAATGTTGGCATACTGTGGGTACACTGTCGGCACATTGGGCCTAATATTGGCATACTGTGGGTACACTGTCTGCACATTGGGCATAATGTTGGCATACTGTGGGTATACTGTTGGCACATTGGGCATAATGTTGGCGTAATGTGGGCACACTGTGGGTTTATTGGGTGTATTGTGGGTACATGGGGCATACTGTGGGCACACATTGGAAATACTGTTGGGATACTGTGGGCACATTGGGCATACTGCCAGAACATGGTGGGCACATATTGGGTATACTGTAGCACAGTGGGCATAATGTCAGCATACTGCCCTGCACACTACCACTACTACTACTGCTCTACGGCATACTGTGGGCTTAATGGGCATACTGTGGACATACATGGGCATACTGCGGGCCCACTTTGGGCACATGTTCCATGCAAAGGTCACATTTGGCATACTGTGGGCACATTGGGCATAATGTTGCATATTGTGGGCACTCATTGAGCACACTGTGAGCCTATTGGGCATTCTCTGGACACATATTGTGGGCTCATTGGACATGCTGTAAGCATACCGTGACCATACCGTGGGCACCTTGTGGGCACATTGGGCAAACTGTGGACATACTGTGAGAACACTGTGGTCACATTGAGCATACTGTGGGCACACTGAGCACACATTGGGCATACATTGGGCATACTGTGGGCAGACATTGGGCATACTGTGGGCACACATTGGGCATACTGTGGGCACACATTGGGTATAGTGGTGGCATACTGTGAGCACACTGTGGGCACACTCTGGGTACAGTGGGAATACTGTCGGCACACATTGTGCATACTGTCGGCACACATTGGGCATACTGTGGGCACACTAGTGCTTAGATTTGAAAGCAGAGATGGTGGCTCTTCAAAATGGTCCTCCTTTATGATAGCTGCAGTAACTGATAAAACTGACCAATAACATTACTAGCATACTATCATTGTTGAAACTGTCGGAAATAACCATTTATTTGGGCTCATGTGGGGTTTCTGTGGGCAAGGCCAAAGTGGGTTACTCACAGAAAACTGACATAGGGGCACAAATGGGATTAGTGTGGATTTGCCCCTCCACACTATCAAAAAGCAATGCTTGGTCAGGTGCCTTTGGCATTTGTTATTGATGAAAAAAGTCTCCTTTAGCATTATATTTAGATATACTGTTTTAAGTTCTTGGAACTTGGTCTTTTGCCGTCATATTTAGTTGCACTTGGTCAGAACTCTTGGGGTCACATTGTTCATGCACTGGGTTGGAACGTATGTTTAACTGACATGTGGCACAATAATGGAACAGTTAGATTAAGGAAAAGATTGTGGGTGGGGTTATAAAATGTACGCTTCAGTGACACGTGGGACAAAAATGGGACAGCCGACCCATCCACAACCCCAACCAACCTCCTTACACGGATTTTCAGTTTATCATACTACTTGTTACCCTTGTCGCTCTTAATACTACGTCATCTAACAGCACTGCGGTATCATTGTCATGAGATGGTCTTTCTAGCTTGAGCTCATCTCCCTCCCCTTTTCCCTTATATACATATAATCAATTAAATCATATTGCATCCAAATTGTTCCTTTCATCTTTGGAGTGTTAAGCATGTAAAAGGGTAGATGAGAGAGTAAGTCCTTATTAAGTGTTACACTCTTCTACCTTCAGTTCAGCTTTCCATATAAGTGTGATTATACAATATACCTGACGTACTGGGCCTGTCTTCCCACTCTAGAAACGGTTGCTGTGGTGACTGAAAGTGTCAATTAAGTGGATGAGGTCTTGTGGTAAGGAACAGTGATATGCTGCTCTGTTTCAAGGTTACTTTCTGTTCCTTTTAGAGAAACCTGTGTTGCAGCAGTAGCTGAATAGTTTAGTGAGCTTTCTGTCTGTGCTTTCTGTATATATCAATAGGCTAGATGTGATAGGAGAAGACAATTTGATAAAGCCAGCCTGCATTCACAACGGGCTAACACTAATGATAGGTGGCTACAGTCAGTGGGATGTAGCCACTGGTGCAGTATGTAGAATCTATACTTAAAGTATACTCTAAGTCTGACAGAGACGTACAGTATGTTTGGATTATGTCACTGGATATTAATTCATAAAATATTATTTGAACTACAGTCAAGATTTGGAAAATCCCATTCCACTGAAACCTGTTTTTTATATTTAACAGACCACGTTAAGAAGCAGGATGATGCAGGCAAATTCTGTGGAATGTTAGACCTTCAAAATGTTTTCATACATGTTATCCTTCTGTTTAAGCTAAAGGCCATGGGATTAGGCAAGTTAGGTTCAATGGGTGAATTCTTACCTCTCTGAAGACATATACAAAGGGACACTTTCCAAGTTGTGGGGTCCTTCAAGGGTGTGTCCTAGGGCCACTCTTTTTTTAGTGGACATTATTAACATGAAGGATGGCTCTTCATCTGACCTTTTTCTTTATGCCAACCATTCAGCTATTCTTGTGTGCCATAAAGCTTTAGTAGTTCTTGGGAGAGGAGCTTCTAAATGTTGGATTTGGCTGTTTGATAGTGTTTGCATTACTGCAACCGTCAGTGTGGGGTTTACAGTGATAATGGAATACATGAAAAATTACAGTGCATTACTTTTCGTAGGCAAAAAGAGGACAGCCTGGAGTATTAACTTATGACAAAACTTTTACTTTTGATACGTCAATTATATGGTATTTTGCTTTTAATACTTATATTTTAGTTAAGTAAGATGTTGAATGCAGGCTTTTACTTTTAATGTAGTTTTTTTCCATTGTGGTATGAAAAAAAGGATCTGAATAGTTTATCCACCAACATTTCAATAATTTCAAACTATACAAAATCATATATTGATTAAAACAATCAAGCTTACCCAAAAAGTAGCATTCATCTTTCCAACATGCTAGAACGTGACATACATACACATACCTGAATGAGCAAATTATGTAATATTGCTTTGTGACTTAGTCAAAATAAAATTTAGCCTTTTTTGTGCTTGTTCCATTCACCAAGTCTCATTTGTTACCCATACCTACAACACCACCTAGTGTTAAATATCAGGTATCACATACCAGTGAGCCTGGTGGTACTGGAATACATCAGCATATTTTTTAAGGCCCTGGACATCCACACAAATGTTTTCAGTTCCTCTATGTGATTAGACCTCTTCCCAGGTTGAAGGTGATGAGAATTTATTACGTCACAAATTTCATCTACCGATAAGAATGATAATGGTTTCATGTGTCCTGCACTAACAGGTGCAACAGAGCTAACTGGCTCAGGAAGACATCAATGAATCAGTTTATACAAACCCACAGAGTCCTGGAATAACTGAAAACACACCTGCCTGGGTGTCCAAGGCTTTAACGTATAGTTCTTTCCATTTTACTTGAAAATTCCGCAGTTCCTCTATCTAATTTCTTGTCATTTTGTCTTAGGTGACTGCTGCGTGCATTGCTTATCTTTTAAAGGGGACATAGTATGCAAAATGCACCTTTTCATAGATTTTCAACATAAATGTGTGTCCCTGGTGTGTCTAGACAACCTGATCTCACAGAATTCCGTGAAAGGAACATGGCCACCAAACTCAAAATCTGTGGCAGTTTCATGGAATCGCAAAAAATTCTGTGATGGGCCCACAGAAGAATTCCATGAAATGAACATGGATTGCCAAAAATTCTGTGATGGGTCCATGGAAGAATTCTGTGAAATAAACACAGCCCCTTAAGGTAAGGAAAAGGTTGTGGGTGGGCTTACAATTTGTTAACACACGGGAAGAACGGGACAGTTGGGTTTAGGAAAAGGTTGCAGTTGGGCTGACGGTTCTGTGACATGCGGGAAGAACGGTACAGATGGGTTTAGGAAAAGAAGAAAGCAATTTTAGGAATCATCACATGCAGGACACAATCCCTGGTCTCCCAGGTGAAAGTCCTGTGTTTAACCCATCTACCATCCCAACCATTCTCCTTATGCAGATTTTCAGGCTTTCATACTACTCGCTACCATAGTCGTTCCTAATGCTACGTCATTTTCTCATTGACTTTACGTTGGCATTGTTTTCCATGGTGGCCACACGGAATTTTCACACATTCTGTGCCACCACCACGCTAACAGTTCGTGATCATTTCACGTAATTCTGTGAGACCAGGCTGGTCTAGAGAGCCTCAAATTGTGAGCAAAAGAACACCCACTCCATTTATCAGAAAACGTGTGTAAAGAGATTTGATGCTGGATATGACATCCTGGAGTGTTTTGCACCAACTGGTCTTTATCAAGACTGGTCCTAATTGCTAAGTCAGTCAGTGATGAAATGTACATTTACTCAAGTACTGTACTGTATAAATTTGAGGTACATTTCATTTCAGAGAGAAATATTGTAGTTTTTACTTTTTTTTTACATTCATCTGACACCTTTGGTTGCTAGTTACTTTACAAATGAAGGTTTTTTGCACACAAAAAACACACAGTTTATGAAATACCATGTTTTATTATGAATTAAACCAACAAAGGCCAACAAGCCAGCTAAAATGATTAAACCATTAAACACACAACTGTTTGAATTGTTTCCACTTTGAAGTAACTTTAAAGTGTAAGATCAGGCTAACATCGCACTAGCCGCCCTTTTTCACATTCATTTAAAATTAAAATACCCATTCTCTAGCTAAATGTACTAATCTGACTAACCATAACGTTATTGTTACACAGACCAGTAACATTAGCTAACATTAACGCTGTGAGCACTTTGTTTTCATTGACATGCATGTCTGGGCATGCATGAGTTTTAAATACATTTTTTCGTGCAATACTGTTGTTACAATGACAAGTGTTCTACATTTTGTAAGGCCAGTTAAATATTAAAATGTAGGCTTGGAATACGTTTGTAAAATAACGTCATCACAGTCTGTGAGGTCCAGTATCTCTGGTCTGTGAGTGGTGACTATCAGTTAAGGTTAAGCATTTGAAAATAACGTGAAGTTAATATAAGGTATCTCCCTTCTCACCCTAAGAGTGCCTTTTGTTCATATTTTTGTTTAGCTTATTGATATATGGTTTGAAGTCTCTTTGGTTTGTCTTTCTATGGACAAGTACTGTTAAGGACATTATTCTGCCATAGAGGTTAAATGCATTAACGTTGGCCTGTTTAACTTTATATCAACAGTAGCTACATTCATTTACATTTCACTTTTGTAATGTTACCTAACTAATTTGTATTGAATGCTCCCAAGATATTTTACATAATGTTAGTGCTTTTGTGAAAGTGTTGCAACCTAGTTAACGTTTGTTTATGTTTTGCCATTATTGGACAAAAGTGTAGCATCTTTGTTGCTATTTATTTATATATACAGTCAGATACATATATATATTTTTTTTTACATTTGTGCAGGTCTGTGCCGAGTTTCACAGAATTTCAAATCAACCTGAAGAACCACTTCTTTGCGCTGTTGGACAGTCATGCCCATTGTGTTCAGAGCTTGCTCAGGAAAAAAGCTGCATCCACAAAAGTTGCTGCCATTCTGTGTCAGCTCTTTAAAACTTTATAACCTCCAGGTTAGCTAGTTATGGTTCATGGTTCTGAGTATTGATACTAAAGTGGATTTTGGCGTAACTTTTAGAAACCCTCAACTTCTTAGACTTGAGAAAGGTCTTTATTGTAAAATGATTATGTGGCTATGCTGTTTAACATCCAAAGTGAAGAAATAATATGTTGTCAAACTCCAGGAACAAGTTGATGTCCATGTTAGACATGCTCCCTTCCTCCGTGCTCTCCCTGCATATCTAAATGAGGATGATTCTTGATTTCTGAAGGTGTGCGATGTAAGTAATAGTAATTGTTAGTGTAAAAATAGAAATTGTGTAAAAAGAATTGTAAATTGTCCTGGGGTCATCATAAATTGAGCATGATTAAGTGAGGAATAAGTCCTTAAAGATTGTATCTTCTTCTGCTCAGACATCATTCAAGTTCTAGTTGCAGGATTTGAGTATAATGATAATAATTGCAATTATTGTAGGGTATAGACTGGATGCAAGTCAGAAAAAAACATAAGTCCACTTATGGATGTCTTTGAAATTAAGCTTTTTTTTAGGTTAGTACAAAGTTAGTAAGTAAAAAAATGTGTAGTACTGAATCATTCATATTCTCTAAATGTTTCACAAGCTCTGTTCAGGCTGCACTTAAAGCAACATACCGCTTTTGGGGATAGCTTAGACAATCTGGGGTGACAGTTCTCTCTTCTTGTGTTTAGGAGTCTGATGAACCTAATATTGACAACCTACCGGTTGGGCTTCTCTTGATCAGTGCCAATTCAACAGATGCCACGTTCTTCTGCCCAAACAGGATGGTGGTTGTGCTTGAGGGTAATAGAGTTATCGATTTTCCCACATTAGCTGAAGGATTTGTGATGCTTTTTGCACTGATTTATGGTCTGCGTCTAAGTTACCCAAAAGACTTGGCCAACGCATTTGACTTTATCCAGAAAGTGTTGATGGGCCTGGATGATGGAACGTTGAAGCCCAGGGTGTTGAGCCTTAAATGTGACCTGTTGGCAGTGGAGTAACCTAATGTGTTGCAAAAACAAAGAAAACAAGGTTGCCTCTATGCTGGACTTTTTGTATTCATATGCACTACTGTAATTTGAGCATACCATATAAAAATGAAAGTAGTAGTAATAGTTTACTTTGTTTTTTTTAACATGTTATAGATTTTGTTTGAAGTATAATTGTTCAACCAAACGTTTGATGGAGGGTTGGTACTTTATGGATGTATAAAACGGTATGGAAAATGTTATACTGGTTATACTGCTATAGCTCTTTGATAATTCTAGCTATATTAGGTCTTTATGAGCCATATGGGTACCACACCTTGGTTCACTCATAGGAGTTATGATTTTCCTCAGGCCAAGTTCTGTTAAGGCTGGATGTCATTCAAAATCTTTCGATTTGGATACCCATACCAATACAATGACTTCAATACCAGTTTCTGAATACTTTTTTTTACATCAATTTGATAAAATCCATTATGACAAAATTAAATTACACATTACGGTACAAATCTTTTGATTTATTTTCAGCTACTACATGAGCCGTCTGTGTAATGTAAAGTTTTCCTGAGTGTCTATGACGTTTAACGTTGTTTATTGATGTTTTAAGCCCCCAACATCTCCTGGAAGGCACTAGGATTAGGCAATGGTTAGGGTTTGGGTTAGGGTAAAGGTTTGGGTTATGCACCTTGAAGTCAAAGGTCACAGTGCTGCCTAAAAAGAGATGTTCGGGGATTAAAACACCATTGAGCTGTAAAATTAGACAATCAATCACAGACATTATTGGCATGCTTCTTGGTTTCTGAGGAGGCTGAGGTCCTTCAACATCTGCAGGATGAGGACGATGCTTACGATGCCTCCTTGTAAGTGTCTGACACACAGACACTTAGTTAGTTAGTTAGTTAGTTGTAAACTGGACAATATTATCGGTTTTGTGCAATAACACCTGCTTAAATTATAAAGCTGCTCCTATTTATTCATTATTACTGTTCACCATAACAATTTCTTAATTATGTAAATACTGTATCATAACAATTCCTTTAACTATGTAAATATCGTACATATCCACACTACTTATATTTCTTTTATTTTTATATTTTTACTCTGATATTTATATACTTCTCTATATACCACTATATTGTTTATATTCCTTTTGCCCTTTGTGCAATGTGTGCAACTGTAACACAGAATTTCCCATAACAGACATTGGCTACCTGCGGGTAGCCAATGTCTGTTTATGTTTCACTCGTTCAGTAGTTTAGTCACTTTAGCCACTTCAGCCTGGAATTTGCAGCCATGAAATCAATGCTCTTAGGGCTGTCTATGTGGTAATCCATTCAGTGTGAACATAAAATGATCCTCAAAACCCTGTAACAGAAACATTAACTTTTTTTCTACATTTACTCAAAAAAATAGTGTGTGCGGAACCTACCTGGTGTTGCTGTGAATTGAGGGCATAGTTTGTTTCGGCAAAACTCTGGAGCATTCCAATTCTGTCCTTCACAGAACGAGACCACAACAAGCACAAAAAGTGGCAGTTCCATCCTCCTGGACATGACAAAGTAACTCCAATGATGCAGCTGCCGACTGATTTAAACTGAATGATAAGGTCACATGTCACATTTTCAGTTTATCAAGTCACACAGACACTCCCACATCATTCTTCTCTTCACATCACAATCCCTTTAACACATAGTTTCACACTCTGTGGTCAAAACAAATATCAATAGATATACAGTATGCTGAAGAAAATTAGGGCCACATGTGAAAAAATGTTCTGAGTTTAAAGTCAGAAATATGAAAATAATTCTCACATTTCCCAAATGCCTTGTTGTGTCCACATCTCATTCACAGAGGAGTGAAGAAACTAGAAAATATTCACATTTAAGAAGATGAAATCAAAGAGCTTCAATCAATATAATAAACAGATTTTCACAATAGTTGGCCATTAACTTATTAGTTGACAATTAATTGATTATTATTATTGAATTATTGGTTTTATTTAAATTTCAGGTAAAGTTTTACAAAACTGGCTTTGGATGAGCTCGGAGGGCACCATTAGTATTGTTTGTTATGGAAGGTTGGTGGATGGCAGACCCAAAATGCTGGGAAACAGGTAGAAAACATCAGGTAATCACAAGAGCAGGAAAACACAGGAAGTAACACTAGACAAGACAGCACAGAAAACCACACAGACTATCACAATAAAACAGGAAACAGAACATAAAACAAGACTGAAAATTACACAAGAAGACAAGACATGACAGGAAAACAGACTACCATAATTAAACAAGACAAAAACACCAAAACAATAAGACTGTTAACCCTAACCCTCATAAAGGCCAATTAATGAGGACCGCATTATTTCACAATCACAGTTAAGAAATTGGTTAAAAAAAGATACAGCTAATATAGAAATAAGTCACTTTTTTATTTTTTTAAA